>VMDR010007997.1:0-38183 GCA_007922815.1 Macrotus californicus
TAAACAAAAAAAAAGTTACCTTAATTCATTCATTTCTTCTAGTCCTACCAAGAATTGCTTCGGGTTTTTTGAAGCATTGAATACAAAACTGGATCATTTCCTTAGAAAGGAAATTTCAAGATTATGAAACTTGAGGGAAACAGTAGAAATATGGGTAGGAGGGAAGAAAGCCCACAAACTGATGTAGTAATTTCGCATCCTAATCTCATAATCTCATGATTTTTTTACTTATTTCTCAAAAGTCCTATTTTAAAGAATAGGTTTTCGTTTATTTAAAGACATACAACTTTAAGGGTTGGAGAGAACTCTAAAGATTACAGTATAGCTTTCTATCTCCAGGAAAATGTAAATGAACTTTGTACCATGACCTCTAGAAATTCTTCCGAACAGAAAAGGAAAAAAAAAAAACTAATCACTTCCCTTGGGAACTCATTTTAATGCCTGGTAGCATATTGGTCAGGAATATTCTCTCAGTTACACTCTCACCATCATGTAGATATATTTATTACATTTGTAAATTATTTTTGGAACTACTGAGGGAGTTGATCCAAGTCCTTAAACTTGAGCTTTCAAAGGATAACTCTAGATAGCCTTGTTAGAGTAGAAGGCCAGCAGTTCGGTTTCTCTTGCTTTCTAGATAAGTGACTTCCTACCAGAGCCATGATAATCTAGAAAAGTTTCTTACTGGTCTCCCCACTTATCTGTTTTTTTGTCAGCGTGTGAGTAGGATGGGCATCTTATCCAGTGAGCACAGTAAAGTTTGTGTTTTGGGGCTGAATCATAGCCAGAATTAGTTTACCTTGGGTTTTATGTGGAATGTAAAGAACCAACTACAGAGCTTAAGAAACACCATGTTTCTGACTCAGGAAACAAAAATAAACTAGTGAAACTCAGAGACCTTTAGACCCATGGTGCCTGGATGGGCCCAGCAGACACTGTGTGTTGAAAAATACAGGCGCAGTATTGTGACTCCAGGTGGATTGAACACCACTGGTCTTGGCATGGGCATCAGTTGGAGATGGTAGGGACTAAATAAGGACTGGAATAAAATGAATGTTCTGGCATTTTACAGTCCTTCTGTTTGGCTGTGTCAAGACATGGTTTTAATCAAGTAATAGAATTGCCCTTCTACCTCCCACTACCCATTTTCATTCCCACTGTAAAGGAAGTAAGCCCGAGTACTGTATTTGATGGCTAACGACACAAAAGGCAATTCCACAGGTCAATTGTCTTTTGCTTAAACCAGTGGCTTCCCCCAAGAACAAAGAGCAGCAAATCAAAGCAGCTGATCGCCGTTACACTCAAGAAGATTTCATTATAGAATGCAACATCGTTGTTACAGGCATCTGAGTGCGCCACAGTGTACAAGTAATAGATCCTAAATAACTGGTAGGGAAGGAAGCAAATGACAATGACCCCTATAAAAAATAGGTTTTTCAGTTGGGCCCAGAACTCCTGGTGGGATAGTAAGGAGTGGCGCAACTTCCGTACCATCGACATGATGATGAAGATCTGGAACACCAACAGGATCACTGTAGCAGCTATGACAATAATGACGATCAAATAGTTGATGATTTGCACATATGTATGAGCAAGCTCTCTGTGGAAATTAAAACACTCTTCCTTACTGTACATCTGAATACTTCCATACTGAGAAACAATCAGGGGCACCACGATGACAATCACCAGCAGCCACAGGCCAGCACTGGCAGCCACAGCATGCAGTTTTCTGTAGAATTCCACCTTGTCCTTGTGCTTGAAGAACATGAGGTACCTGATGACCAGGATCACCATGTAGAACAGGAACGTGAGGTACATGTGGATGTGCAGCATGGCGCTCACAAATTTACAGAAGGGCAGCCCGAACGTCCACCTCTGCAGGATGAGGTAGGTCAAGCGGAAAGGCACAGTCAGCAGGAAGACACTGTGGACCACCACCAGGTTAACGACAGCCATGGTGGTCACAGATCGGGTGTTCATTTTCACCAGCAGGAACAAAATGGAGACAACGCCCGCCAGCCCCCCAATGAGCACCATAAAGTAGAGCCTGGTTAGATGGGGTGTCAGCATAGGCCTGCAGGAGGAGTTATTGTGGGCACTCATACTTCAGAAGCCACCTGGAAGAGACAAGGCACCAGGGTGACTGACAAAGCACCAGAGCTTTTTGTACACGCCTCCCTAGCACCAGCAGTGTGACTTTGTCACTTGTCTGTGTACATGGCGTAAACTTTGTGTGCCTTCAGAATGAAGACCATGTCATATACACGTCTATATATTCTAGACCAAAAACACAGTCAGTCATGGATTCTTGATCTCCAATAGGTTAAAGACCCCACGCAGAGGTGCCCAGGGAGACATCTACATATATATATGTATCTATTCAAGATGGTTTGCGTAAAACTGGACTGCAGACCACCTGACTCTGAGACGTGGGTACTAGCACTGCAGGCACCACTGGGGAAAAGTCAGAAGATGATGTGAACCCATTAGGTACACAAAATAGTTTTTTCTTGTAAGTATGATTCTAATTCTCTAATTCCTTCCAAACCATTAGCAAATTATCCAATAATATTTATACTTAATTCATTTGAAATACTGATTTAGTTTAGCAAAGAAACAATGTGACTAAGTCAAGGCAGCAGAAAGCAAGAGGAGGGCATATCTGGATTTCTCATCACAGTTATGATGTCACCTAGCATTTGAGCTTTGGCTCAGTTCTTTTCATGAGCCCCACTGAAAACACAGCATGCTTCCCAATTTTCCCACCCCCAACCTCAAATTCATAAAAGAACCACTATTACTTTTCATTAGGACTCCAGAAAATCCTTCCTCTAAATAGTCTTAGTACCTTCTAATTCATTATCTACATTCTAATTTATTATTTACTAAACGAAAAAATTGGCAACCTTTTAATTATAGTAGTTGAGTCATTTCATTTTCTTATTTAAATTCCTATTTTTTTTTAAAGAAAAAAATCAAAATCCTTACATGTTTAGGATGTTCTGGGTTAGGGCAAAATCTGATCTCTTGAGACCTGACTCAAGAAATTATGAGGAGGTGACATGGACAGCACTTGGTGGACTGGATATGGGGAAATGAGGAGAAAGAAGTGTCTCAATTATGCCCAGATTTCTGACTTGAACAATTTTGTGATTATAGGTCTGTTTACTGACACCAGGGAAACTTAGGATTGCATTTAAGAAAGAACAGTAGTTAAAGTATGCACTCAGTACCTGACCTTTGTAACACATTGGCAATTATTCTTATGCATTTCTTGAATATTTCTTTATACGACCCAAATCACCCAGCAATTAACATGAACCAACTGATAACACACAATACCAATGAATGGCAAAAGCATCTTACTAAATCATGTATTTTCAATATTGGCCCCAAGTGGTCAAAAGTTTGTTCTCGAGGTATGACAAATTTTACTTTTTATGTATAAAACATACATATATACATATACTAAGTAAACTGACAGATAGCCTATCGGGGGTATTAAAATTTCATAAGGAAAGGAAAGACAATTAGGGAAAAAGTTACTAAAAAGACTGTTTAGGGAGGCAATGATAAAAAGAAAGTTGAGAAAGGCTACATATTGTATGATTTGTTTTCCTAAAAAATCAAAACTAATGAAATTGGAAGGAAATGAGTGCAGTTCAGGGCCCAGGTAGCAGGGGAAGGTGTTGACTTCAAAAGGGCATAGGGTAACTTACAGGGGGGTAGAATGTTTTATATCATGCTGGTTACAACTGTAGTTACTTATCAAAGCTCATCAGATGTACACTTCACATTGGCCAAGGTCCTTGCATGTAGCTTCTACCTCAACACAACTAATTTAAAATGATGATGAGGATGAGGATGACTACAACCTGACCCCAGACAACCTCCGCTTTGGGGGGCATGAAATACAATTTCTATGTGACCCACTGAAAAGGTTGACTGCTGTTCTACTTGTTCTGTATGATGTGTAATCTCTGTACTTGCAAAAAGTGGTTCCATCAAGTAGATATGAGAAGGAACTGTGTTCATAGCCGAACCAAGGATGAATATCCCACCATAAATTCTGCTCATCATTTTCTTGGACTATTGACCTGGAAGGACCAACTCTGGAAAGAAGAAAATAAAACCCATCTCATATTATCTAGCTCAAGTCCTCCTTCTTTCTTATAAACTGCCATGGTCTCTCGCTTTCAGGCATAAGAAGCCCATGTGAAATCCCTTCCATGCGCCCAGTACTGCAGGAGATGCGTGCCCGCACGTGGACTCATTCCATCCTCTCAGCAGCCCCGTGTGTCGTATGACTCTATCGAATTTCAGATGAAGAAACTGAGTCCTGGGCAGGCTAAGTCATCTGGCCAAGGTCCCCAAAGTCAGTCACTCACACACACACACACACACACACACACACACACACACACACACACCCCTTCTTATTGTCCTTCCTAGAGGAGTGAGTGTGTGTCTCTTAAGAAGGAGGGGAGCCCCTAAGAAATTTGGTTCTAATCACATGACTGGTACACCAACATATCTGGAAGCACCTCTGTGTTGGATTTCTTACCTTCCTATTTCCTTTACTTGGTTTACAGCAGATTCTGTAAGTTAGTTCGTGGGGCATCTTTTCTAACCTTTCTGTCCTGCCTTTCTGTTCAGAATTTCTCCTCTAGTCTGTTTTTGCTAGTCTGTTGCACTAAAGTGAGGCACAGGAAGGTTGTGTCACTGTTTAGAGATGAGGTCACTTGGCCAGACGGTGGGGACATGTCTGGGTGCTCTGTCGGGGTCAGCTATGGCCCTGAAGCCCAGTGCTACTCATCATGCATTTCTGGAAGCTGCAGGCAGAGTCGATGCTGCCTCAGCTATTGCCTCTGGGTGGTGCTGGGTGTCTTCTCTTGACTGCATGAACTGTGGCTTTGTGGCAGCTCGCCTGGTTCCCCGACGTTCCAAGACATTTTCCTTAAGTCAGCTTAAGTGGGTTCTGTTGTCTGCAGGTAACAACCCTGACATACCTGGTTAATTCCTGTTCCTCCTTCCAGAATCAGCCAGAGCATCACCCCTCCCCCAGGAGATCTTTCCCCATCTCCACTCCCACGCAGAGGGCGTGCTCCTCCCCCTCTGCCTCTGTTTCAGCATTTACCACAGACCGTTAATTCTCAGCTACACTTCCCCTTCCACACGAGACCTACCAGGGAAGAATTAATGAAGCTTTTAAAATAAATGTGAATATTGTTATCTCTTTGATCTTATCTCCCACAACTCTCCCTTTCATTGGTATATTCCAACTAAACGTAATTAACTCTTTGCTTTTCCTCAAACGTCCCTGGTGGGCTCCCACCTCAGGGCGTTTGCACAGGAAGTCTCCCCTTCAGGAGAGTCCTTCAGCTCCTTCACATCTGTGGCTAAAGGTCATTGCAGTCATTCCTTGCCTGGCCTGCATATCTACAACACTCACACTGAGTCACTTCCGCCCAGCGCACCCCCTGCTCTTGGCTACTCCTTTCCTCTCCACAGCATTTATCACTGATACACCACAGGGGGTCCTCCTTGCTTATGTGTCTCCTTGCTCCTTCCACTAGGATTCAAGCTCCTTCAGGGCAAGGGATTCTGTTTTGCTCATCTTTTTACTTTGAGCACCTGAAACAGTGCTTTGCACTTAATAGTTTCTTAATAAATAACTGTTGAATGAATGAAAGCAAACATCCTCAAAGTTCCCTTAGAGGGGGAAAAAAAACCCCAAAACAAAACAGATAATCTATAAAAGAATTAGAAATAAGTTAGCATCAGACTTTTGACATCTGAATGCCGGGGAAACGATCTTAACAGTTTTGAAAGCCGATTTTGAATTTAGAATTCTGTTTTCAACCAAACTAGCTTTCCAGAGAGAGAGAAGAGGAAAGTCGTTTCTGACATATTTCTGAGCACACAGGAGGTTTCTCTCTCTCAGGCCCTCCATGAATTATTGGTATATATACCAGCAAAATGAAGAAGGATGCAGAGGGTACCAAAGATAGAGCAGCAAAGCAGAATATAAGTGAAGCACAATGAAATCTACAATGAGTTCATAAGAATACAATACTCAGTGGGTTTAACAAACATAAACGGAGAATTTGTATGTTAAGAGTTTTGTCTTATTGGGGAGATAGTATTTAATTGTAGAGTAACAAAAATTTGATTCTAAACTCTTGATGAACATTCGGGAATGGTAACTTGGTGAATAGGAGTTTGGCTTACAAATGATGAGAAGGCAAAAGGGAATATAGACAGCCCAGTGAATCTGAGCAAAGGCAGGAAGGGAAACAAATAAACAGAAAACAAACAAGAAAACATGGTAAATAGACAAACTTGAAAGGAAAGCAGAAAGTCCAGACATATCTGAAATCATAATCAGTATAAACTATTCATGTTTTGTTCATCCATGTACAAACAAGAGAAATTGTATACAACTCTGTGGATATACTAAAAACCACTGAATATATGCTATAAAACAGCAAATTTTATGGTATATGGATTGTATCTCAATAAAACCATTATTTAAATAGAGGGAAAGAAAAAAACCCTCTGAACTGAGCTTCTGATGATGAGGAAGAGGAGAGAGAACCATTAGGTTAAAGCAAAGGATTAAGACAGAGAATCAATGGGGTCAAGTGCTGCATTCATGCTGGGAGCAGAGTAGGGAAATCCGATGAACAGCCCCTGGTCAGCCAGCTCGGGGGCCAGCGGGCCAGCTGCTGGGAGCTTCGGGTGACCTAGCCAGACTCGGGATAAAAGTCCTGGTCCCGCTGACCCTGTTCTTCACTCCTCTTTGCTTCCCACTCCAGCCCTGGATTCACTTCCTCCTGCCACACACGGAACAGATGGGCCTGTGGGCAAATGCCCCCTCCTGACCATCCCGTATGAGAGACCAGCCCTAGCCCAGCAATTTTCTCCGTGGAACTGATCAGCCTCATCTCACTTCCCCACCCTCCTCCGGACCCACCCTTGCCCCCAGAAATGAAGGAGCCATGAAAGCTGTCTCGCTTACCACTGCATCCCCAGGGCCAGTGGAGCACCTGTGCCAGGGGTCAGAAGGCAGAAGCACAAAACTTTACCCTTAGAGGGAAGCCCAGAGATCACTGGGTCCAGCACGCCATTTACACTAGGAAGATGTTGCCCCTCACCCACACAAGCACCTTCACGAAAGTCACACAATGGTTGGCCCCTAAAGCTCAGCTCAGCGTTCCTGCCATAATTGTCCCCTACTACTAGAGGAACACTCTAGGGCCCCGGAGAGGTGACAGCCAGCTCCTCAGTGGCAGAGCCATAATTTAAGCCCACCCCATGTGCCCCTCTTCAGGGACCGGTTAGGAGCCAGGAGGACACATCCAGCCAGGGCTAGAAGATGCAGAACAGTGAGCAAATGTGGTCATTGGACAAATGGCTTCCCTGCCTTTGAGATATCCTTAGGGCAAATTATATTCTGTTATGTTTGCTGAAAACAAACAGGATCATTCACTTTAGTCACTCCGGGAAAACTGAACAACATTTTACCCACAGTATTTTTGGAAAAGGCCCTGGAATGACAGCTTCACAAAAAAGGACAGCTTTGCAAAAAGGACCACCTCAAGGTAGCTAAAGAAAAAAATTGAAAATAGCAGCAGCAGTGTGGAAAACAGCAAAATAGAAATGTCAGTTGTAAAGAAATCCATTTGAGAGAATCATATGCCTAGCTAACATATAAAAAAGCCCCCCTTCCAGGCCCACCCCTCCCCGCCCCCCCCGCCCCCCGCCCCGTTTGTACTGCTTGCTGACAGCATTTCAAGGAAAGTTAGATCTGCAGCCCCATCAATCAAAAACATCAGTTCAAACCAACAAGAGCTTTCTGGCTTTGAGCTTTTATTTCTGCAGTCATTGGGGGAGGTGGACACTGTCCCTAGCTTACAGCTTCTGGTGACCAATAAGGGAAGTAAAAGCTGAAGTTGGGGCCCCAAGAAATTGAAACTCAGAGGCTTTGTGTTCCTCCAGAGCGAGAGCCACACCACTCCCAGAAGCCACCTCAGCACACTATTTACCACCTGCGTTCTCCAAAATAAGGAGCAGTCCGTGGATTCTTCCCATTCTGGGGGAGAGCTTTGCACAGATCTGTAGGTCTACAAGTATTACAACGTGCTGTGACTTTTGATCTTCACATCTATTCCCATTTCCTTACTAGAAAAGAAATCTTGCTTCAAAGAAATACCTTGTTACCGAAGAATTGAGCTTTCTTCTAAGGAAACATCAAGGCTGCGGTCTGTGAGCCCGGGATTCCTGAGTGCCCAGGTCTACCGTGGTTCCTCGCCACCCTTATAATCTGGCCTCTTTAATCCTCCCGACCCCAGAAGACAGCACAGAACACATCAGGGAACCGGGAGGGGAGGAGGGCTTCAGAGAGACAAAACTTGGTATTCAGCGACTCCAGTAGCTTTCTTGCCTCTAAGCTTCCTACAGCCCAGTGTAGAACTGAATGAAGGGTAATGAAGGAGAGGGTGTCACCCACGAAGGTGGTTTTTCACATTTCCATTTCACATGGTTGGTGCTGGGTGTCTTTTGCCAAGTGTCACAAGCAGGGTTTCTTCCTTTTCGCACCCTTGTGACCATTTCTTGCATTTATCTAAATGTTCATCTTCTTTTTTATTATCTTCTTTTTTATCATAATAACTACCATGATTTTATTTCCTTCTCTTTTCTCAGTGTTTCTGGTTTTTTAGTTTTTGGTTTTATTACAAAAATAGAGGCAACTAAGTTAAAGAAACTGCAGAAAAATTAAACAGAATTTGTTCACTCTTTTAAAAATTTCAGTTTATTTTCTCGTAGTGTTTTTCTATGTGTCTACATTAGTGAGATAGTTATAATCACCTTGCACCACAATTTTCAGCCCATATTTTTCACTAGTAATATATTAAATTACTTTGTCCTAAAACTTCTCTACTTTTAAATAACTACGTGACATCCCATCAAGTGGACATCTTCAATGTTATTTAACCAAATTTTTGGCATTCAGGTGTTTCTAACTTACTGCTACTATAAATAACTCTATGATAAACATTTTCATGAATTAAGCATTTCACAGATTTTGGAGTATTTTCCAAAGATGGCATCTTAGAAAAGAGTGTCCATATGACATGACATACTTATTATGTAGATTTATAGAGCCAAATTGTTGACAAATACCAAATATTTATTGCAAGTACAAATTCTATTCCTGCTTTCGGATTTAAGCTATTTCTATCAAGCAGTTTGTTTTTAATACTTTATCCAAATGACTCCAATCATCCAGCAATCTTTACTCACTGTTCCTCCAGGTAGAATTTTGCAATGACCAAAACCAGGGGTTGTGGGTAAAACACTACCCTCAAGTAACGTATTTCCCCTTTAAACCTATACCCTACTCTCAGCCTTCAGCAAACGAAGCCAACAACGAAAGGAAACTCTTCCAGAAGTTCTATCGGCATTCTTCTGTTCAAATCATGTCTTTCCTCCACATCTACATAGGCTCTGGAAAAATCACTGGCCTCTTTCTTGGAGCCCATTATAATCTGCCAACAAGTCAAGCTGCCACAGCCAAGACAACACCTGGAGAGGACTGGGAATGGAGAATGACTTTCAGGATGTCACGAAGGGAAAGTCGGCATTTCATTTGAGAATTAGGCAACATCTGTGGTTAGAAGGCACCACACCTCCAAGGTGAATGTCAAATGTAAGTTTACTCAGAGCAATAAACCCCTCCCCAAGTCAAAGCTGCTGAGACGTGAGCCAGGGAAATCAGCCGAGGCCCACCCCCCCTCAAGCCTTGAGTCCCAGGGGCCTCCGGGTTTCCATTCAGTCATCAGCCCTAAGTGTGTCTCTTCTGCCTGGTTTATAGGTCACAATAGCTGCCCTGTCCTGAGTGCTTTCTTGGGTTCTGAGGCTATAGTGGAAATGTCACAGACATTACTTATAATCCTCCCAAGAAGTCTAGGATGGAGGTGTTTGTATACTAAACATTAGGTGAAGAAATGGAGGCTCAGGAAAGCCAAGTCGCTTTCCCAGGCTGGCTCAGCCAACCAGTGGCAGCAATGAAACCAAATGTTGAGCGCTGTCTCCCAGGGTTGCCACAGCACAGAAGTCCCCCTCTGCAAAAGAGGGCGCCACTCCATCCCTGCAGCATCCCTGCTCTGCTCTGCTCTGAGCTGGGGGTTCTCCTACACAGCTGGTCCTTGCGTCTCCACAGCATTTGTTTAAATTGCTATGACCAGGGTACTTAAAGGCAGTTAATGTGAAGACTGGCAGGAGATTTGGAGAGGCCATTCCAATAGGCCCACTCTGTAATCTTTAACACCAATAAATATTTGAGAAGTCATCAGGTTACAATATATTTTTAAAAATTGCATTAAAATTTGATTACCAAAATTTAATTTGTCCATGAGGTAAAGTCCTGGACCCTCTTCTTAACTCCTTTCCACTTTTTGAACTATAAATCCTTAAACCCCCTTTTCTGAGATTGGAAGTCACACTGAGAGATTATTACGGTGGCTCCTGACCAGCTGCTCAACACCAACATGTCAATGTCTAGCCATCAATGTCTAGCCAGAGGCACCCCGGGCTGTTCTCTGTAAGTGCCCACTGCCCTGCGCCCAGGTATACCTGGATGAGCAGCTGGAGCACAGCCTTCGCCTAGGAGTTACAGGCTTGGGTCACACCATGCCATTCCTCTGACTGCCTTTTTGTCTGGTCCCTGGTTTGCTTCCCAGTGCCCTCTGGGTCTTGGAGCCTCCCTGTACCCCATCCATCTTCCCTTGCTCTGGCATTCCTGTCTTCACTCCATGTGCTCACGTTAATTTAGATGTGCCTTTCTGATCAGTGCCCTCCCAGGACCAGCCAGCCCCTACAATGTTGGTTCCAGCCTGGCACTGACGTTCTTTAGTGCCTATTTCCTGTTTTTCCTGCCAGCCCATTTCTTGGGACTGCTCCCTCTTTCCTTCATCCTTGCTTTATTTCTAATGCAATCTCTGGAGGGTCCAAGCTGTGCCTTATGCTCTTATTCCCTCATCTCTTCCTTTCATCCCCTGCCTGTCCCACAGCAGCTGAAGTGGTTTCCTGTAGAAATCTCCAGAGTAGGAGGAGGTGCTGCTGTTTCCCATCTACAGTATTTTGCTGTGCATAACGTGCACTGTTTGCTCATATTTCTGAGAGGAAAATAAGGATGTGAATTATACATGGGTGGTACTAACTCTGTATCTGTATAAATGTTTCTACTTCTTTTATTTATGCTTATGCATTAAAAGTATAACTCTATAGAAAGAAATAACAATATCTGTATGCAAAATAGAATCCTGGAATACAATAATCAGTTTTATTTCTAAATATAAATTAATTGACTTAAAAAGTTAAAGCAAAAGATTTTTTTCCTGAAAGTTTGGGCTAAAAATGTGGGTGCACATTATACATAGGAGCATGTTATACACAGTGAAATATGGTAATTCTCAGCCACTTTTTTCTTGTTTTGCTAACCAGCTGCCTCTGAACTGCACATTTTTTTAAAGATTTTATTTATTTCTTTTTAGAGACGGGAAGGGAAGGAGAAAGAGAGAAAGAGAAACATTAATGGGTGGTAGCTTCTTGTGTGCCCCCTATGGGGGACCTGGCCCACAACACAGACATGTGCCCTCACTGGGAATCGAACCAGCAACCCTTCAGTTCACAGGCTGGCACTCAGTCCACTGAGCCACACCAGCCAGGGCTGAACTGCACGTTTTAACCATGCCAAGGCAAATGCTAAGATTAGATAATTTAGTCCCTTCTGCAGTGACTTGTGATTCTCAGATGTGTGGCAGTGACTAAGATTCAGTATACTTAAAGAGAGGAACTCAGTTTCCAGAGCATTCTGGTCCTCTACACAGGGAGGTGAGGACCCGTTTGCTCATTATAGAACCCAGGGTAAGGTCTGTGTTAATAGTTAAAATGGACAGAAGAAGGAACTAACCATTAATGGTGGACGTAGGAAGAGGCACCAGATATTCAACATGAATCAGACAACTTCTTGGCTGATTGTCACACAGCAAACCTTATCACTGAACCTCATGGTCAAATAAGAGGACCAATTCTCAGATTTTACAATTTAACAAAGCTCTGGCTTTTGCAATCATATTACTCCACCACTGAGCTCACCTAGACTCCCCCTTAGGCTTAGACAACAGGATGACCTTGTGAAAGTTCTGGATACCAAGCAGCCAAAGGCATTTTTTCTGGTCTTCTGGTCAACCGTTCAGCTCCTTAAACCTACCGAATACCACCATTATTGGCCTCTCTTGATTCTGGCCAGAGAATCAAGTTCAGCCCTGAAGGGCCTTAAAATAGAATACTCAAAAAGAACTTGGACCTTGAAGTTCCAAGACTGAGCAGAGGGAAAGGTATTTACTAGAGATCACAAACCTATGCCATTGACTTGGCTTAAATATCTTTCCCCTGGACGATGTTTTTTCATCTCAAATGACATGCTAGCATTGGTGTTGATATTCTATGTGTGTATACTGACAGCTACAACTGCTGTATACAATGAGAGCAGAAATTCCTTGCCTTTCTCATATTCTCTGTGTACAGTGGTGTAGTAGGGGGTGAAAGGTGGCCAGCCTCCAAAGGGGGCATATGTCCAATTCTTAACCCCAGAAACCTATGAATGTGATGTTATTTGGAAAAAGAATCTTTGTAGGCACAATTAAATTAGGGATCTCAAGATGAGAGCATCCTGGATTTTCCAAGTGGGCCCTAAATCCAATGACAACTGTCCTTTAAAAAGGCACACTAAGGAGAGACACACAGAGAACAGAGGACAAAACCATGCGAAGACCGAGGCAGAGACGAGTCATGCAGCCTTAAACCAAGGACTGTCTGGAGCCGCCAAGAACCTGGAAGAGACAAGGGAATATCGTCCCTGAGAGCCTTCAGAGGCAGCAGGCCCTACTGGAACCTCAGTCTCTGACTTCCAGCCTCCAGAACCGCGAGACAATCCATTTCTGTTGTTTGAAGCCACCCCATTAGTGGTAACTCGTTGTGGATACTGGTGGCTATAATCCTGACATTTGCATTATCATCAGGAAAAGGCTTGGCCAAACCTCTGGGTCTATAATGTCGGAACCAAGTAGATCTGTGTGGATGTTTTCAAATTCAAATTGGCCACGCTCCATACTTCGGCCTTCCCAGATTACAAGACAGTTAAGATGGCCGTGGAGACCCCCACATTTACAAATAGCAGAGCTTGCTCTCTGTGCCTCTGCTGTGTCCCCCCCAACACCAGGAAGGCAGCCACTGCTGGCCAGCTTTCAGGTGCCAGCTTTGCTCTGAAGAGAAGTGTCTTTTGACTCACGATCTGACACATTGTCTGAAGCAGAGAAAGGTGACGTGAGGAGTGGACAGCAGTCTAGCTTCTACAGTCCAGACAAAAGCAACAATAAACAGGCAAAAGTGATCACCCATTTACCCCCTTTGTCTCTGATTCTTTCATGGACACCTATCTGACCACCCACCACAGGCCCACACTCGAGTACCCTGAGTCCCTGAGCCACCAGCAGGAACGCTGGGGTCCTCTCCCTTCACCATGTGCCTACAAGGTGAGCCCCGGGGATGTGGAGGTGAGCAAGTCACTGTGTTCAAGGGACCAAAAGTGGGAACTCAGTCACTCCTCCTTCCTTGTGTCCCAAAGGCCAGCCAGTGTCTCAGTCTCTCAATAATGCCCCTACCCCTCCTTTCTTTGGGACTTCTCCCTGGGACAGGTTATGTCTCCCTGGGACCTGCCCTTCGGATTTCAGCATTTTACTGCTTAACAAGCAAGAGACAGGGGATGAAGAACATATATCTCAGGGGAGACTTGCAAAGCCTCTAAACCATCAGTCCCCAACCTTTTTTGACCCCAGGGACCAGTTTTGTGGAAGACAATTTTTCCACAGACCGGGGTGGGGTAGAGGCATAGGTGGTTTCGGGATGATTCAAGCGTATTGCATTCATTCTGCACTTTATTTCTATTATTACTACATTGTAATATATAATGAAATAATTATACAACTCACCATAATGCATATCAGTGGGAGCCCTGAGCTTGCTTTCCTGCAAGTAGATGGTCCCATCTGGGGGTGATGGGAGACAGTGATGCCTGAAGTGTGTCCCTTACGGCTGGTCTCCTCTGCAATCGCATTTTGGTTACAGTTGCTGCAGAAAACCCTACAGATAAAGCGTCACTCGCCTGCCTGCCGCTCACTTCCCGCTGTGCAGCCCAGTTCCCAACAGGCCACGCCCCAACTGGGTCAGGGACCCCTGTTCTAGACACTTTCATGTCCTGCAGGTGTCTCTTGGACCAAGGTTCCTGAGTTGTCAGGGAGTGAAGGCATCACCTGCCTGTTCAGGTATCTGTCCTCTATTTTCACCATACACAGAGGTCTGAGGTTTCTAACCTCTGACATTCTGGCAGCGTTTAGTGAAACCTTGGGGCTGGTACCCAGGTAAAACAGGGTTTGGATTTACCTCTTTTATCTGGAGTTGAAAATTTGCCTCTCTGGAATACCTACCTGCCAGATCACACTATGTTAAAGATCTAATCACACCCTGTAAGAAGGATTTAAGGCTAAAGAGGGTTCCAGGGAGGAGCTGTGGGATTTCAGAGGAATTACCTACAGTTACAAGACTGACATGGAGTTTCCTGGTGGTATTTGCAACAGGCTTAAATTGAGACCAGCGGCTTAAATCTATCAACAGAGGTGGGATTTTATTTTTCAGACCTGATTTTTAAAAGGAGGAATTAACTGAAAGGAATTTATCTGTTAGGGAAATTTGAAGACACCATGGAGATGGCCAGTCTTCTGCCTCAGTCACATGACTCTTCCCAGCACTGGCTCCCAGGCAGCTCCGAGTGAGTTCATCTGAGCTTCACACGGGCCATGTCCAGGAAGATGCTCACCTTGGCTGTTTATCAGGAAGTTTCTAGCCCAGCGCCACTCAAGGTCAGTCAGTGCACCAACGGCGTCAACCCCACCAGGGCCCTGCCCAGACCAACGGCATCAGAATCTCTGGGGTGAGGCCCCGCAGTGTTTTAACAAGTTCTCCAGGTGAGGAGGGGCCATATGAACATCTGAGAATTAGTGGTTTAGATGCCCTGAGCATGTCACCTCTCTGTCCTCAGTGTATCTGTCTACAAAATGAAGAGCTCAACTTGGGGTATCTCAGCGGACCCTTGAAGCGCCATCACTCTGTTACGTTACTGCAAATGATTTCAGTCGCTCCCCATGCATTTTTTTCCCCTCATTCTGATTCACGGGTGTTGCAGGGTAGAAAGGAAAATTCTGAGAGCCAGGTCACATGGTGAGCCACGCCCACTCTCACCCTGAAGAAACTAGGCACCACTAGTTATAATGAACACACTGAATATTCGATTAAGCAGGTATGGACTTCTGAAGCTCAGAAAGAAACATATGCCCTGTCATATATGCAAGTAAACAGTCTAGTGATGTGGTGCAGGCAGAACAAAAACACCTCCCTGTTGCTCCCTCGCTCCGTCAAGAGCTGATGAAGACCACAGTCACGGGGCGCGTCCCCCGCAGGGACACACACCGCGGGTTTCACACACAACGCCCAACTGACAGGAGCCAGAGCTGCCTGCTGGAGAGACACAAGTGAGGGAGAGAAGACATTTCAAGATTTGAAAAGATATAATAAACAAATCAACAAAAATACTGTTTAGGCTTTCCTTGGAAACCCCACTCAAGAAACCAAATGAATAAAAATTATGAGGGAATCAAAAGTTTGAGCACTAAGTGGCTATTTGGTGATATTAAAGAATACTAAGAAAATAGTATTATAGTTATGTTTTTTAAGGCTCTTTATCTCTGAGAGATACATATCAAAATATTTGTGGATAAAATAATATTACATCTGGAGTTTTATTCAAAATGATTCAATTCTGGAGGCTTGGAGGAGGTAGGATAAATCAAACCAGAGCAGCCGTGAGGTGAGTCACTGTAGCTGGGTGTAGCTGGGTAATGGGGACAGGAGGGCTCCTTGCTCCCGATCGTGCTGTGTAGTTCAAATTTTCCATAGTGGCATTTTTCATTAGTGATATGAAAAGAATAAATGCAGAACATATTTTCCCCCCCAAAGAGAAGCTATGGTGAGAGATACGTGTCCATATATGATTACATTCAGTGTCTCCAAAGGAAACGTTGCCGGTGGAACGCCCTCCACCTCTCCAAGCATGCCCATCCCTCTGCTCAGGCTTTGGGAACAGAGAATCCACACTGCGGAACCAAAGAGAATGCTGCGTGCCACGTGCTGGGCACACAGCAGGTGTTCAAAGACTATTCACACAATAACAAACCCTCCATGGGGAAGGCGAGGGGCCAGCTGACAAACAGCAGACACACCTGGGTCCCTGCACCTGCACCGCAGCTCCTGCATCCACTGACCACTTCTCCTCCGCTCTTATGTGCTTATGGAGACCACTGAGAACCCTGATCTTCACCCCTGTGATTGTCTGACTTTTACCCTTGGCAGGGAACACAGAGTCCAAGAGTGCCCTTCAGAGATACTGCTTTTATCTGTGCCTGCAGTGAGTTGCATTCACAAGGGAAGGTGACCTTCATATCAGTGGTTTTCAAATGAGTGAAAATTAAAATAACAAGAAGATCTTTTTCATCTTTAAAATTAGGGATGTAAAATATTGTGACAGCCTTCAGTGCTGGCAAAGATGAGGTGACATTGCTCATCGGAGTTGGAATTGGGACCACGCTTCTAGGTATCGATGGAGCAACAAACAGCAAGTTTATAGATCGTAGCTATGCTCTCTGAGGCAGTAACTTCTCTTTTAGGAATTACTAAGAGCAACACTAGCATTTGTACAAAATATACACACTAGATGCACTGAGATTTGCTGACAGTAAGTCAGTTATGCTACATCCACATGACTTACTATGCCACTAAAATAATGCTGAGGAAGAAATAGTAAATAAAATAGAAAAGCCCTGTGCTAAAGAGGACTGTTTATACACTACAATCTCTACCATAAATATAACTATATGTAGTTATTGAAAGTGACTACATCAAATATCTAAGAAGAGTTGCTTTGGGCCGTTGGATCCTCAGTTTTCTTTGTATCTGTATACTTTTTCCATGTTTTCAAAATTTTCTGCAATAACAAGAATGCTATTTTCACAGTCATAAAAATATTTTTAAACTTTCAGTTCTTCCAATATCTTCCTCCACCCCGCACAATGGCCCTGTGTCGGTTAGCTGCCTGACCACAACGACTTCAGTGACAAAATGATAGCCTTGGATACACCTGGATTGGTGCTACGGCTTGGGCACCTACACATGGCTCACCTTAGCTCAGCTAAAACTACAGTCTCTAACACCTCCGTTTCCAAGCCATCTGGAAGGTAAAGGAGACACTACATATGTATACATCTTTATGAGCCTTTAAGTTCACCGGCTCCTTGGCAGGTGACGTGTTGGATGAGATGCCATGCCTGAACATGCATCGCCATCTATGACGTGCTGCAGAAGAGGCAGCCATTATTAATTATTCCTTAAGTCACCAGATGCTTTAAGCAAGAGTTTCTGCCTTGACATCTCATTGCTGCTCTAGCACCACGATGCCAATGGGTGTGCAAGGAAAGGACCCTGCCTGCAGGGTAAGGCTCCCTGTCCCGCCTCACCTGTTTCCTGAAGTGGCCTACATGCCCTGTCCCAGGAGGCCAGGGGCCCTGCCTGCAAGCGCCACCTTTCTCTCAGACATCCCATCATTGCTCCTTCCCAGATCGTTTCCGAGGTCTGCTTCAGTTTCCGCTTCTCCTTGCAAGCAGCCCCTCCTTCACGCTACCCTACCAGTGCCCACATGAAACCCGGGAGGGAGCAACGTACCTCCCTCGTACAAAAGCACAGTCGGGAGAACACCAGCTCTCTGCCTCACTGGGACACGGGCTGTGCCGGGCCAGCTGTTTTGCCAAGCACTCTGTCAGGAGGCAGTCTGAAAGGAATGCTGGCAGAATCAGAGATTAGACTCAGAGCTCAGCACCATGACTAACTGAGTTCTTTACCTGGGGGCTGCCATCTCTCCTCACCTTGCTTCTGTGTGTTTACTTATCAACTGACCTCCTGAAATCTGCTGGGCAGCTGGGTGCTCTCAATGAGCTAACTTCCAGATACAAACATCTTAGAGGTCCTATATTATCTAAGAGGTCATGCGTACTCCAATGTTCTTTTCAATTTAGGAAATTTATTTTGTGTCCAGATGCTTCCAGCACCATACATAGAATTCACATTCTTGTTCTGCAAGGCTGTCTCTGGTATTGTTAGAAGAAAATCATTGCTGGAAAGTTCTTTATTATGTTGTACAGAAATCTGCCTCCCTGTAACAATCCCACCACAGTTACAGTTCTGGTCTTAGGAGCTTAACAATGTAAGTGTTTTTCCTAAGTGATATTTCTTCATCAGCTGAATATTCCTATCTGCTCTCTTTCCCCTCAACATCTGTACCCTGCCATCTTTTCTTGTAACAATGATCTCCAGCAGAGTATAAGAGCTTTGGCTCCTATAGGAGTCCCACCTTTATCATTTACTATCTGGGCCGCGTTGGGCAAGTTATTTAACTAATGCCTCCCTACTTCCCTTTCCTCCTCTGTAATTGGACGATTATAATGTTACTCACTTCATAACATTGTTGCACTAAGTATTTTACTTACAGACAGATAATCTACATAAAACACGTCCTGGGTCTTGGCAGAGATTGCACTTCATAGATGTTCATAATTGGTGGGGTGATAAAAATGGTACAACTTCTACCCTGGCTGGTGTGGCTCAGTGGATTGAGTACCAGCCTATGAACCAAAGGGTCACTGGTTTGATTCCCAGTCAGGGCACATGCCTAGGTTGCAGGGCAGGTCCCCGATGTGCAGCATGCAAGAGGCAACCACACACTGATGTTCCTCTCCCTCTCTTTCTCTCTCCCTTCCCCCTCTCTAGAAATAAGTGAATAATATAACTTTCCTCATCTGGCCAGACTCTGGACCCTCTTGTTTGCCAATGTCCTTCTTAAACTATAATGCTGCACCTAAAGTCATCATACACGTTGTAACCAGGAAAACCCAGAACACAATGGATGCTTATCACATGACCTAGCTACTAGCTATTTGAACTTGAGCCAATTATTTGATCTCTCTAAACCTGGTTTCCTCACCTATAAAATGGAATAATAAGATGATCTGCTCTGTAAGGCTGCTGTAAAAATGTCCATGCTGACACTACAGTAAGGCACTAATCCTGTGCAAGTCTGGGTTCTAAGCCCTACACTTCAGAGCAGTTAGGGCCACCTGTGGAGCAGCAAACACTCAACACTATTGTGCTGGGAGAAGGTTAGGTTGGTTTGGGGTGTGGCTCTGTGTCTCAGGGTGATATCCCCACCCCATCTCCTGCCCCTGGGCACAGAAGTTGAGGTTACCCCTCCTGGAGAAACCCCACACAGATCTGACCGCATCTCAGCCTGGTTCCACTACCAACCCCTTTAACAGGAAGAAGGTAAAGAAAGAGGAAAAGAAGGTTGGGGGAAGCACAGGAGGAAAAGGGGAAGAGGAAGAGGCCATAGCAGTGACCAAGAAGTAGCAAACACACCGGCTATCTGGTCGCTTCAGAAAGAGGGAACAGGAGGAGAGCCACCCATCTGAGAAGGCGCTTTTCTTATTTTTCTTCACCCACACCCCGTCTCTCTGCAAGGGTTGGTGGTCAACGAAGACTCAGGCGGAAAAAAAAAAACCTACAAAATTCACACTGTCACTTACTTATAAGGAAGCAACGGTATAAAGAACAAAGACATGAGCTTTGGTAGGAAACACATTTTCCATTTTTACAGGTGCTTTTCAAGGCACCGTCCACCCTTCAACCTCTCTTTTGGAATACTAGAGTTAGAGTTAGCACAGTTCCTGCAAAGCATAGCCTCTAATTTGTCTAAGATGCTTCTCACTGATTCTTTTCGCCCTTCATTCATGAGTTCTTCAGCACTGCCAGATAAGTTAAAGGCACCATAGATAGAGAAAGGATATTTTCACTTCTTCTTGGTGCTGCCAGAGCTCTGGGGGACTGAGAAAGTCCCCTCCCCTGGGAGAGTTAATGCCAAGCCTTCTTCTGGAGTCTGGCTGAGCAGTTTTACAGCACACTGTTGTTCAGAGATACTGACAAGCCTGAGCCCCTCTGTGCTCTGAAGTTTGGAAGTTCACTGATTCCAAACCAGTGATTCTTAATCTTTTGACAGATTTGGACCATTTTCCCCTTTGCACCCTCTAGACAACTTGGCCACAGAGTTTAGGGGCAGCTGCCCCCAGCAAGAAGAGACATCCCTGTGCCAATCTGAAAGTGAAACTGAATACAGCCGTCACTTTCCCTGCATCAGCAGCTTGCAGACACACTGTCCTGCAGGAGGGTCTCAGCCTTCCTCTGCATCACCCTCCCCAGAGCTGAAGTGGCTGTGGTCTTCAGGATTGGCTTCCTGACATTCCTGTACTTCCTGATTTCAAAAAAAAAAAAAAAAGGAAAAGAAAAGAAAGAACAAAGGAGGAAAAGAAAAGTGGCGGCTACCCTCAGTGGCCCTTCTGGCCTCTGATCTTCTGTGTTAAAGAAACCCCTCCCCGTTTGGAGCAACTGAGGGGCTTCAGGTGTCTTCAAGATTCTATGGTTGATGCATCTGTGCCAGGTGCACAGTCAAATAGCCTGGGAAGCTTTTGAACAACAACAATGTGTGGCTCCCACCTCTGGAAAGGGGCCCAGGATTTCATATTTCATAATGCTCCCCACATATTTCCAATGGGCACTTAAGGAGGAAAATCATTGCCTCGGTCTCAAATTGAATTCCTAGCCTCAGGTTTTGAATTGGTCAGCTCCTCACCTCACAGTCATTTCAGATCAGGCTTCTCAAGTCAGAGAATTTGCTCTGTCCCTTGCCTCAATGTGTTCCCAACACATCAGCACAAGCAATTTTCAAAATGGCCCAGAGTTTCTGGGGACCCAGCAGAAGCAAAATGCCAATGGAAATGTAATTATCTAAAGAAATAAAAGAATATATTCAAAGTAAGTGATTCAGCCCTAGCCGGTGTGACTCAACTGGTTGGGTGTCATCCCTCAAAGTGACAGGTTGCGGGTTTGATCCCAGTCAGGGCACATACACAGGTTGTGGGTACAATTTCCAGTTGAGGTGCATGTGAGAAGACAACCAATCAATATTTCTCTCTTGTATCAGTGATATCTCTCTCTCTCTGTCTCTCTCTCTTTCAAAGCAGTGAAAAATGTCCTCTGGTGAATATATATAAAAAAAAGAAACTGGAAATCATAAAAGTGACATATAAGTTAAATTTGTTCCAGAATACACAATAGAGAGAGCAAAGTAAAGACAATTTCCTGAGAGATAATGGCTGAGGATTTTCCAGCATTGATGAAAAATTCCAATCATCAGATTAGTAAGGTCCACAGATTTTAAGCAGGATGAAGAAAAAGAAATCCACACCCGGACACAGCACAGTGGAACTGCCGAAAGCTGAAGAGATGTTGATGTTAAAGGCATCTCATTAGAGAAGACACATCACCGAAGAGGAAACGTTTTTATACAGACAGGTGGCCTCTGAAAGTGGTTGGGGGGGCCAGGATACAGTAGGGTGTCATCTTAAAAAAAATGACTCAGAAACAACTGTCATCCTACAAAGTGCACACAGCCAAATTATCTTTCAGGAGTGTGGGCACGTTAAAGACCTTTTGTATAAACAAAAACTAAAAGGAGTTCCACCAGTCATTCCTTACTAAAAGAGCATGTAGAAGAAATACTTAAAGAAAAAGGAATGTTACACAAAAACGAATGTCTAAGTAACAAAGAAAAAAATGTTCATCGATGATACTGTAACTACATGGGTAAATCTAGACAGATTTTGTATGAAGCAATGTAACACTAATATCTAATTTATTTGGCTAAACCACAGGACAATGGTCACATAGTAGGCAACAATAGCATATAACTAGGTAGGGGGTTCCCTGTCAATGTGTTCTAAGATCTGTGTACTATTTGGGAAGAAAGCAAGACATTGCTTAACTTCAGAGTTCTTAAATATATATGAAAGTTCACATTTCTTTGAAAGCACTAGAAGAACAAAATAAAATAAAATGTATACATCCCAAAGTAGGAAAGGGGGGAAAGTGAATGAAGGGAAAAAAACAAGTCCAATCGATTCAAAAATAAAGAAAGCGAGGAAGAAATGGAGAGAGGGACTGATATGTTCTTATCATCATCCTTACAAAACAGGCCTTATGTGAGTAAAATAAATGTCATAATACAAATAGGAAGAGTCCACCGTGAGGAAAAAGGACATGGCACCTAGTTCTTCCCAGAAAGGTTAGGGAAGAAGGTAATGAGTTGCAGGGAGGAAAGGAAACCACACTCAGCCACCATTTGCTGAGCAGCTAGCTGCCTATCCCTGCCCCTAAGGCAGGGAATTCCTTTGCATTCTCTGCCTGTAATCTTTAGGGACAACGCTCTGCTCGTTGCATTGTGACCTCCCGGTTAAAAGTAGGCTGCCTAAGGACTCCTGTGAGGCTGAGCAGGAAAGTGAATCCAATTCTGTCAAATCAGAAAAGTCGCTACGCGAAAACTGAGCTCTAAGGAGCTGTGCGTGCAGTTGACAGGTAGAATGCAAGATACCTAGTTAAAATCTGAAATCCAGATAAACAACAAATAGCCTTTTAACATACCTCAGTATCCCTTCAATATTTGGGACATGTTCATACTAAAAACATTATTCATCATTTATCTGAAATTCGCATTTCAGTGGGAGCCCTGTATTTTTGTTTTCTAAGTCTGGCAGCCCTAGGTGAGGGGGTTCATAAAACGGTGGCGGAGTTGAGCTGAGATATGACAGTGTTCGTCAAGAGTCTCCCCTCCACGCCTCCCACGACCACCCATTCAAACACTTCCTTAATTGTTACTGAGTTACATTTATTATACTATCATGCCACAAAGTAGTATATAATCCCAGGCTGGAGAAGGAGGGGCTCAGGGAGAAGGCTCATGCACGCTCTCTTGCATTCGAAGTGGTGGGAGGCCCGTTTTCACTCTCGAAATCGGGAGAGATTGCCTTTTACGTGTTCAAATGCTGCTCCTAGGGGTATGTTCAGTGGAGCAGCATCCCACTGCAAAGCCACAGTTCTGTGCCTCACGGGGTCCACGTTTGTTTGTGGTACATGCCGAGGGTACAGATCCGGCAGGACTGGAAGGACATAGCACCCAGGCTGGGTTAGTCGGAGGTTTCCTGGGGCGGGTGGGTCTTAAACTAAGCTTTGTGGGAGGGAAGAACATAGGCCGGACTCTTCTCAGAGAGAGAATACTGCCTGGTGGGCTCTACCCATAGACATATGTAGAAGCTGGGTATACAGAATAAATAAATGTTTTCCTTTGCATGAAAGGTACCCTTGTGTGACACTCGATTTTACAAATAAAATCCTACAACACACACATACCAGTTGCCCATACACGCCGGTATTTTTTCCTGTACATCTGGAAAACCGGAGAGTCTAACAGAAAGAGCCTTTCAACCAGGAGCAGTGGTACAGCACGTGGTTGGAGAGGCTCAGAGTCTGACATCACCCCATCTTTCCACCCTCAAGTCACCAACGGAGACAGTCTGACACGGGGTGACAGGCAGTCTCTGTTTGCAGCTGAACGAGGCAGCATGAGCAATGCCCTTCCAGGGCTGTGGGACTCAACAGTGTCCACATTCACCCCAACCCCCTTTTGAGTTTCTCAAAAACTCACTGTGACAAAGTACACTTTGCAGCTAACTTGATTCCCATCACATCCTCTTTCCTTATGAGTCAGAAGGGCATGCAGACCTGGCTCCTCGCCCAACTGTAGGCAGATAACGTCCTTGTGGGACCAGCGGACGATCAAAGCCCAGCGTGACACTGGCTATAGTAACTGTCAACAACCATGCCATCTCTCCTCCTAGATAAAGGTCACTTTCCCCTGCTCTCTGTTTCGTTCCAGAAGTGAGGAAGAGGAAAAGGGCACAGCTCAGGCGCGATCACTTGGATAAAGTGGGACAAAATAAGACCCCTGTGTCCTCTTGTCTAAGCTCAGACAAGGACAAGGCCCCTGGGCCACCCAGGAAATACTAAACAGCCCTCTCCTTGGTTCAGATGGACTGCTACTTCCTCACTGAAACAAAACCTTCTATCTGCTTCTGACAGCGCCCAGTACGGGTTCTGCCCCCACTTCCTCAGGCCCCCTTCTAAACCTCCCCTCCAAAGCCCAAATGCTGTCAGAGACTGCTTCACACCATCTTACCGAGGTGGCCCATGGCCCCCCACGCTGGGGGCTCTCCCTGCTTGTAATGAGAGGTAAACCCAAGGTGTGCACCGACAGGTGTCCCTGTGGTCTCTGGCTCAAAGTCACCAACAGATGGGATGGCGGCATGGGAATGGTTTCGGTTTGCTTTACTTGTGGGTATTATAAAAACCGAAAGCGTGCAACATTGGGAGACGGGAGGAAGGGCACTAATTGCTGAACACTGCTGTGTCCTGGGCATGCTTCATAACTTATTTCTCAGATCTTCACAATTCTCAGCACTAGAAGCTGAGGCTTGTTGGAGCTGACTGAGGTCTGGGGAATGACAGATGTGTTTGTAACTTAGAAGTATCCAGCAGCTGAGAGAATTGCCCTTTTTTTACACAGGAAATCTAGCTAATAAGGAATCACACCCACGTCTCCCCCTGAGACAGCCTCTCCTTTGCGTGTTGCATGGTGCTGGGCCCAGGGATGAAGATACACCCATTGTCTCTCTGAGCATCTTCGGTACCACTTTCCTACCCCTGCGCCTAGACTGAAGCCCATGCAGCAGCATTAGTCACGCCCCTGCTATTAGCGCGTAAAACACAGGTTGGGAGTATGGCATGAGAAAAAACTGGCCACCTAACCACAAGCCCTCCGAGCCACCCAGGGAGATGGTCCAAACCACTGATGCCCAGAGCCCCATCTCAGACCCCTGGGTCAGAGTCCAGAGGGAGACCTTGACATTGGTGCACTCAGCAAGGAGCCCAAGTGAGTCAGACACAGACCCACCATGAGAGCCAGTGCCTGAATGTAACCGAGGGTCAGATGCCCCGGCGTTCCTCCAGATTCCATCCACACACTGTCCTGGCTAAGAGAGCCTCCGACCTCCCTGTAGCACTCGGAGCCCATGTCACGCAACTCGCACCTGAGCACAGAGGCTGCCAGGGGAACCCAGGAGGAAAGACCTCGCTCTCCCGATCGGCAAGAGGGTCCAGGTGACCTGAAGCCTCGATCTCATCATGTACACGTGGAGGAAAATGGTCTTCAACCTAATCCAATTCCCATGTTCTTCTGCCAAGCAATTGGCATCTTGATAAAATGCCTTAATTTTTTTTTCTAATAAGTCTTAACAGTGATGTTCTAGAAAACTAGCTACCTATCCAATCACTCAGTGAATGAGTTTTAACCAACATTTTTTTCCTTTTAAGCAATCTAATAAAGATTTTCTAACCACTTTTTCTGTAAAAAGAGCAAATAATGACTCAAGATCTTTGCATGTGTTTCGCATAAACAAACTATGTCTTTCCAACTACAGTAAGCAACTCCTGGAAAGCAGAGGTCATACACATCTTTGAATATTTTTCTCTCTCTCCATATATATATAAAGTAAAATAGATATAATGACCTTTACCATTTACAATTAAGAGAAACTGAAATGTTTTATGCCAAATTTGCTTCATGGGAAGAGATCAAAAATAGGTCAATGAACAATTTTTGCTCCTGCTACAGATGTTTGTAGGATAGATTGTACATAAATTGTATATGGAGCAGGGGGGAAGGGAGGGAGGGCAGAAGGGAGGCAAAAGAGAGAGAATATGAATCAATGAATATGGCAATTGTCTTTTAACTTTGGCGTACCACACTCAAATCCCAGCTAAGCTTCTCCAAGTCGGTCCCTTGTAGAAAATAACGCCTGTGCTAGGTATGGCTCCTGCTCTGCAGAGATTGCAGCCTAGGGAGAAGGCAAGACAGCACTAAGCATTAATCTCAGGGGGCACATGGTGAACTGCGTGAGCGCCACTGTACCCGCCATGCAATAACAAGATTACATATGTATTGTTCTCTGTGTCCAGTTCCTCCTGAAATCCGTGTGGCTTCCTAAGTGACAGAGCACTAGGAGCATCTTTTGTTCTAATGAGGGACTCTGGGTGGGCTCCTGGATGGCTCCTGGCTGGGGCTGGTCACTGGAAAGACCAAGCCACAGTTAGAAGCTTGGCATTTTCAGCCCTGCCTTGCCACCCCTCCTCCCCACCGCTGCCCATTCTCCAGAGAGGGAAGAGGGGCTGGCAATGGAGTCAGTAACAGAGCATGCCTATGTGATGGAGCCTCCATAAAATGCCAAGGGTAGGGGGTTCAAAGAGCTTCCAGGGTGGCAAGCACATCTGCACTGGTAGGGTGATGTGCCCCAACTCCACGGGGACCATTTCCTGCACTGAGGACCCTCTGAGACACTGCCCCAGCATCTCTTCATTGGGGTGGTCATCCATATCCCACACCACACCCTTCAATAAACTGTAAATGTAAGTAAGCATTTCCCTGCATGCTATGCACCCGTCTTGCAAATTAATCAAACTGCAGGAGAGGGTCAATTTGTAGACTGATCAGACAGAAGTTGTGAGTAAGCTGAGGACGTGTTACTTGCTAGTGTGTAGTCTCGTGGGACCAAGTCCTTAACCGGTGGGACCTGGCACCATCTCCAGGTGAATAGCATCAGAATTGAGTTCTATTGTAGGACACCCTGCTAATGTGTGGGCAGGAGGAACCTCCACACACTGGGCGACTAGAAGTGTCCGAAGTGAAATGTTCTCTGAGAGGACACAGAGACACACACAGGAGGGGAAGACCAGGTGGTTTTCTAATATACCAGGTGACACAGAGTGAGGAGAAGGATCCCATCTGTTGGTGGCAGTGAAGACCTAAGACTTCACGGTCATTGTGTTGGGCCTAATGACCAGGCGACCCACAGAGAAACATGAGGTGGTGGCATTCTGGGCACTGGTCACAATATTCCAGAGAAGGTAACATGGGGTGCTCAGTGAGGGGAAGAGGAGACGCCCTAATATAATTTATGCAGGGAAAACAGGCCGCCGAATAGTGTGGGACGTTCATGAAAAGTGTGCAGTCAGGTGTTCTCGGCCTAGACCTCATCTCCAAACCACAGGGAGCCGGGTACCAGAACAGACGGTGACTCATTTTTTGTGACTCTGAGAACAGAAGCAAGGATTTGCCTTTACACAAAAGAGCAGATAGTACGATTCCATGTATACGAAGGACCTAAAATAGTCAAAGAGACAGAAAGTTGAACGGTGGTTACCAGGTGCTATTTCTGGGGCACAGCTTCAGTGTGGGGTGACGAACGGTTTCTGGAGATGGACGGTGGTGATGGTCGTACAACACCATGAACGTACTCCACGATCTGTACCTTTTCAAACAGTTAAAAAGGTAGATTTTATGTTATGCATACTTCACCCAAATTTTAGAAAAAAGACACATTTTAGAAAAGAGTTTGCCGTTAGGGCATAGCCTCCCTTTAGTCAAGAGTGGAGAATCTGGGTGAGCCTGTCAGTGGACAGTCAGTCAGTGCCCATCTGAGGGTTGAAGATGCTTCACACCTTGGACCACATTTCTGTCCGGTGGGCCTTGCTCTTCCACCAGATCATTATGATGGGGACTGATTTGGGGCATCCTCTACTAGAGGCTCCACACAGGAAGGGAGAAGCCTGGATTTGCGGACATGAAGACGAGGAGAGAAGACGTCTGCTCAAGAGTGGTGAGTGGGCTCCACAGCGTGGCCTCAAACCAGGGCTACTCCAACCAGGAAGAAGCACCCATTCCCCTAGCAGGGGACCTTTGAGTGTTCTGGGCCCCTCCATAGCACTGTAATGGTTTTAGTTGTCATCAAGCCTTCAAGATAGTTTATAGGCCAGCCAAGGACAGCCCGGTGGGCCACCCACTTGTTCTTGTAAA
Source organism: Macrotus californicus (assembly GCA_007922815.1). Classification (NCBI taxonomy): domain Eukaryota; kingdom Metazoa; phylum Chordata; class Mammalia; order Chiroptera; family Phyllostomidae; genus Macrotus; species Macrotus californicus. The sequence goes on from VMDR010007997.1 coordinate 28,079, forward strand.
TGGAGTTTTTATCTGCTCACAGCCACTACTCCTCATTTACATACTGTGGCTGCTTGCCTAAGGCAGCTGAGGAGTGGAGCGGTTGTGAGAGAGAGTGCGTGGCCCATAAAACCTAAAATATTCATCATCTGGCCCAAAAGTTAGTCCCAACAAAGCTTGTCACAAATTCGAATGAGTTGTGTTTGAGAGGGAACGGGAGGGGCCCTGTCCACCTTTGGGGATAAAGCTGACCAGAGATGTGCATGCAAAGGTAATCTGCAGCTGCATCTCAGGGCAGCAGTCCCAGTGACAGGCACGGCTGTCTGGGACAACCACGCCCAGGGAGTGTCGGAAATCCTTTGGGAGGGGACTAAGCTTCCTGTCAGCGCCTAAAGCAACAGCCAAGAACATAACTGGATTATATATTTGAGGCTCCATTTATGCAGGCTTTGGTGTTTGGACTGCATCTTGGACTAACCTCAACCCCTAAGGTGATCCAGGGACATGACCTCAGCACTACCTCTGAAGAGTGGAACAAATGGTGTTAGTGAAGAGGGATGCTGCACTCTGTGAGTGCACCCCAAGGGGAACAGCATGTTGCTCCTTCCCTGACAGCTTCCGAGGTGGAGGGGGTGTGCTGGGAAGGGGGAGGGGCAGGCCCTCTTTTGAATAAGGGTGTTTTAGGCAGATAGATAGATAGATAGATAGATAGATAGATAGATAGATAGATAATAGATATACAACAGCTTTGTAAGCTTTTGATGAAAGCTTCTTACATTTTTCTAATCCTACCATTTACATTTCCCTAGAGATGTGAAGAAACCATAAACTAGCCATTGCAGACTGACTATGTCTTTCGGAAAAGGAAGTTACCCCTAGAGAGAGAAGAGAGGTGTGTCTGGACCACAAGTTATTCCCTACCCCACGTAGCTGTGAGGAAGGGCCCGTGAAAGGTGCTCAGATATGAGCAGCATCAGTTGGCCAGGCAATGGAGGTCAGGCTGAAATTCTCTATCAGGGAGCAGAACGGTGTCCTAAATTCCATGAGATCTGACTTTCAAAATGTCCAGGAAGACCTCCCGTGCACGCTGCAGGCCCCAGCTGCTGCAGCCTCCCCCTGGTCTCAGAGCAACAAGTGCTGAGAGGTGTGTGTTCCTCCTCCTTAGCCAGACCTCACTCTCTGGGCACCCTGCTCCAGGGCCAGGGTCACTGGAAACGCTTCTCTCTCCCATGTGAGTTCAATTATTTCACTCTTTTCAAAAAGATGACTTAATCTCCAGGAACTGCAATCTTTAGTTAACCAAGTATTTTGAAATTACAGTTATGTCCAAAGTTGAAAACAGAAGCAATCTTTGGACTTAGCAACTGCTGTTTTGGCGCCTTTGGGGCTCTAAGCCTTCGGTGTCTCCTGCAGGTAATCTCACAGTTGGGGGCTTTGTCTTTTCATTCATTCATTCACTCATTCATTCACTCATTCATTCATTCATTCACTCATTCCAAAGATGTTGGTACTTAGCATGTGACAAATGCTGTTTGAAAACAAAGAGATGAAAAAAGGCATTGTTCCTGCCCTTCAGAAAAATCATATTTTTAGGAAAGAGACTGCTTAAATTAAGATTATTATGATGGTCATGAATAACACCATTGCCATCAAAAACAAGGTGGAACAATAAGCATATTTAGTAAATATTTTGACACAACTCATACTAGATTTGAAGACCCTCTGCAAAGTAGTATCTTAGATATGTTCGACCAGTTACAGAATTTTTCTCAAATTTATTACTTTGAAGGGTTTCACTGATTTTCATGCACTCCAATCATCTTTAGGATATTTTTACATGGTTTTTAGTCACAATGTGCTAACACCCTTTCTGCAGTGGCTTACGCATAGAAGACATCGGATAAGCCTTTTGCAGTTCCCTCAATTTTAGATTTGGAAAGTATCTTTACAAATCAGCTCGTCTTATGGTCCTGAACTTTAGTTGGGTGTTGGACCACTTGGAAAATCTGATAAAATCTGTGAACACTTTTTTTCCCCGTTAGAAAAACACATATTTACCTACGTAGATTTTTTTAATACAATAAAGGGGATTGGCGAATTACCCTAAATACCACCCATGAACTCCTTTGGTGTTCACGTAAGTAATCTTGTCCACATGTTCCACTTTATCAGTGTTGGAAGTCATCCTCTCAGACCGGGGTGGGAAGTGATGGCCCTGAGGCCAAACCTGGCTCATCCCGCACAGTCTGTGAGCTAAGAACGGCTATTATCTCTTTAAACAGTTATGTAAGTACCCGCATATCATGTTCAATTTTGCATCTTGGCCTACAATCCCTAAACTATTTGCTATCTCACCCTTTACAGAAACAATTTCCCAACCTCTGGCCTAGAATAGTTAGAAACTATTGTCCAAAGCCCTCAGCCAAGTACTAGAAAACCGGGGGCTAGAATTCACACCACCTCGTTCCTCATCCATTGGCCTCATTGCTCCTAACTGATCAATTAAAATACTGACTGGCTGACAAAGAAGAAAACAGGGAGTTGTGGATCCGAGGTACGAATAAATCAGTTCTTGGATACATAGTTGTGCAGTTAGTTGCGCAGGAAGTTGAAATTCAGAGAACAAAGTGGCCCACCCAAAATCACGTTACAAACTTGTTACGGAAGCGAGACAAGACTCCTCTCTCAGACGCACGTTGTGGGTCCCTGACTTGCTTCTCTCAACTTTGCCTTGTGCTCCATTCGGCTAATTTGAAATGCCATGTTTCTTATAAAAAGTAAATCATGGCAGAGGAGGAACTTAATGAAAACTTATTTGAACAGACGTTCCAATAACAGTTCCTAACTGTTAATTACAGCACTTCAAAGTTATTCCCAGGCCCCTCCTGTCATGTCGCGCTGTAAAACTGGGATGGAAAGATTTAAGTCACCACTGCTGTATGTATTTTTTAATGTATTTCTTTTAGAAGTTTCAAAGCCCCTGACTGCTGCTGGTTGTTTCCTTCTGTTGAAAAGGGCCGTCAGACGGGTTTCAGACTGAGTGCGACAAAATGCAGTGACAGAGTTGAAAGATTTTCACAATGGAAAAAAATAAACCACTTAAGTGATAAACATGTGAACAACATGCAAATGCAACACCGGATCCCCTAGAGACTGCTGTAAACTTTCCAGCCACAGTCCTTTCTCATTTGATAGATTCTGAAACCATTTCGTCCCTGTTTCCTCGCTAACGGAGACTGGGAGTCACCTCCACGGGCATGTGCACCGCACAGGGAGAGCTGAACGAAGCTCTCTGCGCAGGAGGTGTGCGGTCAGAGCAGGTAAGGGTGCTGCTGGCAGCAGCCCATCCGGAGCTTCTGAGCTAGAACTGCGCCGGCCAGGTCGCTGTGCTCTCTTTATGCGTGACTTTCACTCATATGACCCAGCCCCAAGCCTTCTGCACTTACCTGGAAAAGCCAGATACCTCCAACGGAAGTGCAGCTGATGGGTCACTTGTCTGACTTGCAGACAGGATTCTCAGCTAGTAGCAAGGCTGCTAGGGCTCATCCATGGTCTGTGTACACCCACGAGGGTGGCCCCGTACCCCAGCGAAGCACGAGGAAGCTACTAGTGTTATAAGTTCCGCAGGGCGCCAACAGCAACCACAAAACCTCAAAACCATTTCGAACACACGAGCATTGAAAAACCAACTCTTAAAGACAAACAGCCCCAGTTGCAAAACTACAGGAAGGCCAACTGTCAAGAAGCAGTTATTACAGTTTTCCAACTACTGTGACAGTCCAGCTTTTCAAATTTCATTCAAACACAGTTGTGGAGGGAATAGAGGATGGGGGAGTCAGTGATATTACCAAACACTACAAGGGGAGATCAACTGTTCTGGGTAAAAGAATACAAGCTGGGGCAAGGAAGCAGGCTCACCGTTGTTTCTGTAGAGAATAATTCCATAATGAACAATCATATGAGAATAAACTGTTTCGTGTCCTCTCCACTGTAAACGTGGTTCTGCCCCACCTGATAGACAATGTTTCCTTTCAGAAAACGTAGAGGTGTTCGGTACTCTGCTAGGGACTTCGGTCTACTGCTCTGTCATCGATATGTAATATTGACTACGACATGACACTATGATCAGCTCCTTTAATTATAGGGTTAAGAGAGAGGCTGTCTCACCCAGAGTGTACTAGAGTATCAGAGTGGGGGAGTGTATTTGTCTACCGCCTAACTATTTAAACCTTTAACATTGTCTCCAAGAGAAGTTACACACGCAGCCATATGTGGAAAGAAAACTTAGTTCCTCAAACTGCTGTAATGTGCCTACCATTTATGCAACACACCACAGTAATATTTTTTAAATATCACGATGACCTTACACATCACATAACAAGATCGTATAGAAGTCCTAACTTATTAACTATCCACATTTTCATGTATTCCAATTTTAAACTCTTATTTGACACTTTTTTTCATCTAAACAAAGTTGTGGCAGCCTCAAACTAGGACCACTCCTGAATTCTCTCTACTGGAAAGGACCTACTTAGAATTACGACTTTGGTAGTTTCTGAGTTCTTCTCTCCTTTACAATGCTTGAACACTCATATTCTCACCGAGGGTTTGCAGTTCTTGCTTCTTATCCCAAACAAGGTGTGATAAGTGCACTTGACCTTGTGGTTTTAGTTTCAAGGGACGGATTCCACATCTTGGAAAGTCATCGGTTTCAGCAGATGGACACTCTGTGTGATGCAGGAGTGAAAACGTTACATGCTCCGAAGTAGCTCCCACTGGAGAAATTTCACATTTTCGTAGTGGTAAAGGAGGTTGCTACAGACAAACCCACCTCCTGAGAACCACCAAATTTTTTAAAAAATTGGAGATAATATAAAACCTGTTGATATGGAGTCTTCGGAAAATTGGCCAGGCAGTGAGAACCTGGAGAAACAAACCCCCAGGAGAAGGAAAGGATGAAAGCTGAACCTGATTTTCAGTTCCGCTTTCTACTCGAGGTACTGCTGATTTGTAGCTGGCCACTGAAATAAATTATTACATTGCAAAATGACCACCACAATAAGTCTAGTTAATATGAACTCTCATGCATAGTTATAATTTTTTTTCATAATAAAGACTTTAAAGAGTTATTCTCTTAGCCACTTTCAAATATACAATGCAGGATGATTGAATTTAGTCACGTAATCTTTGCCCGGACTTCCCTAAGTTTGATCGCTGCCATAGGGTTTCTTCACTTTTTAAAAATCTTAGTTTTCTCCTCTTCCCCCTGAATTATTTCTGAGTTCCTATCCTCCACGCCACCTCTTCTCTCTTCCGTCTGATCCACCCTATTACCAGTACTTTCTGACACATTCTTTCTCGCATTCATTCAGTTCTTCAGCTCATGCCTGGTTCTTCTTTATAATTTCAGCCTGCTTGCTAAAGTACCCCTTTTGTTCATGCATTTTATTCTTCATTCCTTTGAATTGCCTTTCTGAGTTTTCTTGGCTCTCATTTGAACTTCTTCCAAACAGCTTTTTCACATTTTTTTTCTTTACCAGATTGCAATTCCCCGTGTCTTTAAGCTCGGTTTCTGGAGAATTGTCATTTCCTTTTTGCCATACTGTGTTACTGTGACTTTTCATCGTGTTAGACAAGACAGGCTTTGCTGGACGCCTTAGCTGCCAAAGGCTTTCTTTACTTGATTCTAGCCGTGCTGACGATCAGAACCCTTTCCTTTGCTTCCAGAAGGTGGCGCTGTGGCACAGGATTTTGGGTTCTCTTCCCAAGCCACACAAGGCTCCACATTTTCACTTTCCACCTCTTCTGCCAGAAAGGTCGTCACTGCCCCTCAGGGCTGCCACCGCCCCAGTCTCAGCACGTTTCAGTGTCGGTTCTGGGGAGCAAGGCTGCCTGTGGACTCATCTCCATCCTGTTCTGAATGCTTGCTGTGTTCTCCCTCCAGGGGGGGCTTGATCCCCACAAATACTTCCTCCTGTGGGTGCCCCGGTTTTGTGTCCTCCAGATTACCCGGTTCCTGAGGGCAGCTGGTAGGGGCAGGGCAGGTTCCAGCTCCCTTGGATCCCCAGCCTCCCCAGCCCACCCACCCACCCACCTGAGATGCACAGGCAGGTGAGGTCAGCCTCCTGGGTGCCCTGGGCAGAGGCCCTTTGGCTGGGTTATGGATGTTTGGTTGGTTATACATCAAAGAGGAGAGAAAAAAAAGCAGCTCATGCTGCCCTGATGTGACGTCACTCTCCTCAAATCTCTCCTTTGAACAGGCGTGGCCCTATGGTCACAATTTTTCTAGGCTTGCCCAGGATGTTCCTGTTTGAGCACGGAAGTCCCACATCCCAGGAAATGCCTCAGCGCCCAGCAGGCAGGGATATTCAGTGCCCTTGCAGGGTTCTTCCACACAAGCCCCCACAGTCTGAGAGCTACTCCACACAAGACCAAGCCTCCGTGAAAACCCGGCGATCCCCAAGTCCACACTCCTTAGAAAACCACATTTCCCTTGATTAAGTACTCCAGCTCTCTGAAAATACAAACCCAACTGTTATACCTTGGGTGTGGTCGGTGTTTATCCTGATGGTGATGGTGGGAAAAGGCTGGCCGCTCACCAGCTGCACAGAGACTTGTGAGAAACCACACCTGTCACGTCCCTGCTCCCACCGAAGGCTAGGACACCTGTTGGTGGCACTCAGAGGTCTCCAGCCACCTGGTGCTGCACCAACAACCATGCAGAGACACCGAGCTAACCCTTCTACAGTGATGGTGCCCATGCACAGGGATAGCTGTGGGCGCACCCCATAAGAGGGCCAGAGTTTGGGGCGATGACACAACAGTGAGCCCAGCAGGCATTAGGCTCTCTGCTGGACGGGCTTAGGACAAAGTTTCCTCTCGTTTGAGTTGGTTTTGTCCACGCTGCTGCCCTCATTCATATTTTGTGCATGTTGTCACTCACCACTCTTGTACCCTGGTTGGAGTGGTCACCTTGAGGAAGTGCGAGTCACGTTACAGGATGCTCTTGCAGGGGGCAGCCGACCTTTTCCATAAACGGGCAGAAAGTGTGTACTTTAGCTGTGCAGGCTGTGTGTGAGCTCTGCCACAACTACGTAGCTGTGCCGGCGTGAGGTCCAAGTGGTCACAGGCAGTGCGCCAATGACAGTGTCCCAATAAAACTTTATTTATAAAACCAGGCTGCAGGTGCAATTTGGTCTTTGGGCTGTCATTTGTGGACTTCTGCTATTAGCAGAAAAAATTATAGTTAGACGCCAAATTCTAGAGCCGACAAGTGTTGAAGAACTTCTGGGGAGTGTGACGTGAAGTCCAGATTCATCTGTCTTCAGACTGTTAGAGGTTTCAAATCTCTGGACTCTTGATCCAGCTGTTAAGCTCTTTAAGTCACCTCAGAATTTCACTAAAACACAACCACTCCCACAACTTGTCCAGGAAAACTGCAGGAGAGTAGGTGCAGATCTTCTGAAATTCATCTGGTTAAAAAAAAGTGTGTTGTCTCTGTACCAGCTCTGAGCATATAATGTGGGCAGAACTTCTAGTGTAAAATTTCCCCAGGATAAACATGTCATCTGAAGGCTGGTCCTAACACTTTTCTAATTTCTGTCTTAACTGCAAGGCTCCCCTCTCTGTTCCCCTGGTGCAGAGTGGGCTTCCAGACGGTTCTCTCTGCAGCCGAAGTGCAGCGACCTCCCAGGCCTCTCGGGAGTTCGCCCAGTGGCTGCAGGTGGCCCCATGCATGGGGGTGCCTACGGCCAGTTGTAATCTTGGAGGACACTGTGTCCTGAAACCAGTTTTAAGCTGTCATCTCACCCATTTTAACGCAAGGGTCTTTATAAACCAGTCAACAATCCCTACCCTAACTGAATCCTTCCGAACAAAATAGTCTCATTATATTTTACGCTTTAAAAGGCTCATACTTTTAGAGATTTTGAAACCTATTCTCAGATCAATTGCCCTTCCCTTTCTTCAAAAGTTCCCAAAATAAAAGTGAGCTCCAGTTTGGCTGCCCACTGCTCCCCCCAGATATTACAGTAAAAACACTTTTAAAAGTGTCCACACCACAGACAGTTCCAACGTGGTCACAAGGAAAAATCACCTCTGTTCACAGAAGCAGCGTGCAGGGAGAAAGCCTGTATTTGTCACATCGGGGGAAGTTCTCTCAGCTACAACCAATCTTGGGGACAGAGTCTTGTGGGGGGTCTCTAACTCAGCTGCCTTTGGCAGGCGGCTCCCTGGGGACACACTCCAATGCAACATTGCTTCCATGATCTCACAGAGTCCTCCTGGAACATCTCTTAGTTTCTCACCGCATAAACGGCCCAGAGCTGCAGTCATAAGATTCACAGCTTCCTTAACACAACACAACATATGTGTGTCATACCCACCGTGGTCACTAGCCCCAACGGAACAGGGATTTTGAGGTGCCAAGTATAGGAAAGCCATGCTGGTTCCCAGCTAGGTACAGGGCAAGGTGAAAGGAGGCATGGCAACATAATAATTAATAAGTCATAATACCAGATTAACTCTGAGTTTCACGTGCTCACAATGGTATACCTACTTTTGTCCTGCCTTCTCGACTACACAGCCGCGCTCCAGAACACATCTGGAAATGGCCCACCCCAGGAGGCCTTTCAAATCCAGCTCCCGAACTGCCTGGCTGACCTTAGAAAAGAACTGTGAGCAGCAGAGGGTGGAGGCTGATGGCCCGTTCACACTGGCAAGCACAGTCATGCCTTCATTCACAAGGGCACAGATGCGTCAGCCCCACAAGTTTAACACAGAGAAGGCAATGACGTGAAACGAATTCCTGCGGAATTCAAAGTCAACCTTATTGACACTAAAACCCACCTTGACCGGGGTCTCAGCCCCTCCTGGGCCTACAGCGTCCCAAAGACAAAGCAAGCTCCAGCTTTGCTGACAGTAGCAACGTCCCAGATGGCGATTTCTCTCCATAGGGTCAGAGCCAACCTGCATGTCCCTGGGCATGCTTGCTGGGTGACACTTCTTTCCTCTCTAGACCATCATTCATTCTTTATTCATGTCGACTTCGCAATGTAATTAGTCTACTTTTCTTAATTTCTAAGAACTCTGTCTTGATTTATAACAGCTATGAATCCTCTTCTGTTAATTTTTTTGTTGTTGTTTGCCCATTAACTCTGCTTCCTAGCACATTTCTTGTGCTTTTTATGATGTCGGTGCCTCTGTTTCGTGCCATTAGCGTTCTTCGTATTTGTGAAGATTTGGAGCTCTACGTTCCTATTTTGAGTTGAAGGCTTAAACTTAAAGCATGGTTGGTCACAAGCCTCCTCTCACTCCCCCCAAAAGATTCTTTCTCCCCTGTGAGACTGGAAGCCCTGACCATGGACTGGTGTGTTGAGAGGAAGGACAGGGGATGGATGAGGCTGTGCCCGGTGCAGGGGCTCAGGCAGCTGGAGTTGGGCTCTCTACTCGTCCTGCCAACCCAGCCCTTCTCTATGAGCCTCTGTAGCAGAACCTTCTCTGTGGAAACTCACGCTCTGGCCTTGCTCTAGGGGGTCAAGCCTGGTGTCTACTGCTCCTTTCCATCTTTAGTCTTCAGCTGTCACCCAAGGGTAAGGTCTTATCTCTGCACCTGCTCGGCCCCTTGGGCCAGCCTGCAGCCTCTGCAGGGCTCTCCCTGGTGGGCAGTGTGCCTGGAGAAGCTGCAGGCTCCACCTGACTGTTCTGCAGGAAGCCCTTTAATGTCAGCTGTGGGAACGGCGGCCTAGCCTGCATTTGTTGGCCAAACTGAATGTTTCTTTAGAGCTCTCTGGGGAGAACAGGGTCCCCTCTGAGAGAGTCTTCTCCAAGTTGTGCTTTGGGTTACGTTTTTTTAAGCTCTGATTCCTTCATAATTGCAATGCCTCCAGACTTCTTCACCACTGACAGCAGGCTTTCGTATTTCTTATGACCACTAAGAATTATTTCTTTTAAAGTACACTTTTCAGATTTGTCAGTAAAACTTGGTACAGGAGAGCGATAGATACAAGCACACACCCTTCAACTTAAAGCAGAAGTTTCAAGAGGTTATTTACTCAACCTTATTACCAAAAGGCGAACCCTGGTAAAGTTGTGTGGGTTTCCTTTATCCTTTGTGTTCTCTCTCTCT
>VMDR010007998.1:0-38178 GCA_007922815.1 Macrotus californicus
GTCTTAAATCAAAAGTCTTCCGTTCATATTAATGTCTAATGATCTCAATGCAAAATGTCCACACATTAAATAATTCTAGATAGTAAATATGCCCTGGAGATTTATAAAAATATATATAGTCATTATGTGGTCAGCCAATGGGAAGAAAAATGCTATGCATTTTTTTTTTCTCTTATGAAAGAGCTGTAATTTAAGTATAAACCTGGAATACTTAAAAGATGGCTTTACAAGATTAAGACATGGCAAAAAATGTCCAGATTTCTGTGGATGTTTTCAAAAGCTAATCTTAAGAATGAAATGAAACATGAATGTCATGCTTTATGCATCTTGCTTAATCAAACAGCTGCGGATGAGATTGTTTAAAGTAGCAGGTACAATGAGAACCACTGCTAATTGTGTTCCTTTTCAGAGGCACAGGTGCTGACTACTACTGGTATCAAAAATATGCACAGAATGGTTTTGATAGCTCTGTGCTCCCTGGAGAAAAGCACTATTCAATCTGCAGTCATAACTGGCTTGCGCAGATGTTATCTGAAGACTGACACGGGGCCTTACGTGGGCCATCCCTTGAAACACTGGTGAGGGTCCCCCTGATCCAAGCTGGGACAGCTTCACCATAGCTGACCCCAGTTCAGTGCTGCCCAGGGCCCAGACACGGGTGAGAGTCTGTGCAAGGGAAGGCTGACATTTCATGAGACTAAGGACTCCGGGCAACTGACCATTTGCTCCAAACTGGACGAGTCCAGGTTCCAACAGCAAAGAGGCATTGCATATCCTACTTCATGTTTTGCTAGACACAAATGTAGTTTCTGAGGAGTGTGCAATTTTATGAAAGGAAAGAAATGGATTCTAAGCTCCACCCCCAAAAGCAAAGAGGCGGGGAGATAAATGGCTGTTAAAGGGCTATGTATTATATGCAAAAGATTTCATAAATCTTTACAATTTTTTAGCAAGTCATGTGTTTAAGTAGAAATGAAACCAGCACAAATAAAATAGGCATGTGGATATGAGATTTTTAAGTTAAAGTTAGTCTTAAAATTCAAATAAAATGTGGAGAATGGCCAGGAAGGGGGCAGTCTTCCGTGGGGTGTCTTTTTAGCTCTGTTTACAAAAGCGAAACCTGAGGTACAGAGAAGTTAAATAAGTCACCTGAATTTGCCACATGGTAGCTGTGTTGCAGAGCCAGCATTTGAGCCTAGACCTCTGTCCCCAGTGTCATGCTCTTTCTATTGCTCGTAACTGTCGTAATAGGCCACTGAAATGGACAACTTGAGAACGCTGCTTATTACTTGCTGTGTGTGCATCAGGACTACTGCAATGGAGTCTTTTCTGGCAGAAAGTTATGGTTTGATCTACACAAATACAATGTGTACACAATCTGTCTTCATTTTCCTCCCTGCGCAGCCTGGCATTGGGATTGGTGGCTCTGGTGGCCAGCTGGGCTGTTCTGTCCATAATGGCTTTGTGATTCTTTGAGGAGACATGTGAGCAATCCCAGCACAGTAAGATTAGTTGCACATCAGCAGCACTTTAAGCTCCTTGACGTGGTGGACCAGGAACTTTCAAAAGCCACTGGGCAGCATGTGCTTTGTTTTCTTGTTGTTCCCATAGCCAATGCTGGGCATCAAGGTCTGGCCCTTAAGTCTTTTGCACACCCTATTGTCAGTGCCTCTGCGTTTCCGCCAGTTTGGTTTAATTTTGACATATCGGTCTGACTGGTGCCTGGTGAACTTCTTGGTCCTCCTTTTGACGATCTTGGGTTTCACCAGGGGTCTGAGGGCAGCCATGATGCCCTGTAAAGATGGCTGCCACCTCCATAGGCAGCGCCAAGGAAGAGAGCGGCAGCAGAGTCTTAATCTCCCTCCTTCTTTCTTCTTTCTCGTCTCCTCCTGAGCTACAGTGCACTTATCCAATTCCCACAATATCCATTAGCTGAAGGCCACCCATTTAAGTATTCAATTCTATTTCCCTTTTCCTCCCTCTAAGGAGTCTACTCCATCCAGGTTCTTTACCGCCCACACATGTAACCCTTCTCCAGGCTCCAGACATTTCTTCTACCTGAAAAGAATGCCAACTGACTGCCTTCTCCCACAGCCATTCAAATCACAGACTTTGGGGTCAAAGATGTACAACCAGGTTCACCTTCTTCCTGGAATCCTGTACACCTAACTGCAGTCCATACCGCCCCCTCCTCCTGTACTACAATGGCAGTCCCAAACTCAATGATTTCTGTGCCACCTTCCACTGTCTCTGGGCAGCAGCTGGCCATGTGTCTGATTTTCCCAGCAGGATATTGTAAGATCCCTCCCAGGTCCAGGCCACTGAATCTTTTGTGTCCTTTTATTTCAAAGCAACCAGAACATCAGAGAGGCTCAATAAATATGTATGGATTGGGGTGTTTTTTGTTTGTTTGTTTGTTTGTTTGTTTGTTTGTTGACTGCTCTGTTTCTGGGGAAAAGAAAAAGAGAGAGATAGGAAGGAACAGAAGGAGGAAGATTACTTTCTGACCATTCTCAACAGTACACAAAGGCCCAAGAAGGAGAAATGAGAGGTCCTGGTTGGGGATTTTGAACATATGGGAAGCTCCAGAACTCAAGCATTGTGTTTATGTTTTTGGACTCACCTGACATGGTATAGGACAAAGTTTTCAAAAATATGCATTAAGAGATGATAGTTGTATGAAAAAAAAGCATTTTAGTCAAATAAATTTATGTAATTAATACTTGTAAAATGACATTAAATAGATCTCTTTGCAGTAGAAGTTCTAGATTTTGGTAGGTTCATGTCCGTTACACATCACTGCAAAGAGGCTACATATTTAACATTTTCCAAACTTGTTTGACCACAGAATTCTTTTGGTAAGGAGAATCTTGTAGGAATAATGTTTATTTGAACATTCTTTGGGAAATGTTGGAATGATCCTTCCAGCAAATTCACAGTAAGTAGTGCTCTTTCATTAACCAACACATCTTGTACATATTTTTGTACATAGTGACTTTGCATGATTGATTTTCAGTCATAGTCAGCCCAGAACTGGTTGATATTGGAGGGTTGATGGCGATGACAAGAAAATCATAACTGGTTTAGGATTGAGAACCTGGGAGAGAGGAAGGAGCCTCTCATGTAGTAAATGCCTTATTGCAGATTAATTTATTTAAACATCCTTGTACAGTGTTCTCCAGCTGGCAGTGGCACATATTTGCCCACTTCCTCAGATGTCACCTCCCGTTCCTCACTAGTTAACTGTTTAATTTATCCTTGGAGACTTGAGGCAAACATTCCTTCCTTCAGAGAGCTTTCCCACACTTCTCCCAGGCTGTGGCAGGTAACACTCCCTGTCCCCTTTCTCTGCCTTGTGCTTACTATCCATACTGCCTAGTTTTAGTGGACAAGTTACATACCATTTCAAAAATGTCTTCCTCGTTGGACTATGAGCTTCTTGAAACCCCAAGTTATTTGCTTCCCTTTTGTATACTCAACACATAGCAGGCATTCAATAAAAGCAGGTCATAAGCAGTAGAATGGAAACTGAGAGCAGGCAAGAGCTTCCAACTACTTGTTCATTCCTAAATTTCTGTCGTCTAGTGCAGTGCCTGGAAAAGAATCTATTAGGCGAGCAATGCAAGGTTATTTAACTCACTGTCTCTCACTTAAACTAAAATAATCCGCAAGGTACTTTTTATTATCCCCAGTCCACGGGTGAGGAAATGAAGGGTTAAGAATGATGAGGTGAATTGGCAGGAATTATGGCTTGTATGTAGTAGAGTAGAGATTAGAGCCTCCTTCTGCTCTTCCAGTTTCAGTCAAGGAATAACACCGCTTATAGTAGAACACAGGTCACACATAGTCTTCAGTTCTGATTGTCTGATTAAACTTGGCACAAACCCCAATTCCTTGGACAAAGCCCTTCCTATTTTTACCCAGAGTTCCACAAACCTTCAGACTTTCTCCTCTTTCTTTGCCGCTTCCCCACAGTGTCAGGTCAGGTCCACATTTCAATTTGGGCCAATCTGGCCTCTGAGTTCAGTCCCCTTACTGGGTTAAAACAAAACAAAATAAAGTAAATCTCTTTATCTGAGCATTTTGTGCCTTCAGCGACTTAATTAAAAATTGGAAGGAAAGGGAGATGTATCATATTTTGCCATGTATAATGTGTACCCACGTTTTTGACCAAAACTATCAGAAAAAAAACTTTCATTTTAATTTTTTAATTTTTTAATTCAAGTTTTTATTTATTTATATTTAGAAACAAAACCGATTATCGTAGTCCAGGGTATTCTTTTGCATACGGATACTGCTATTGCTTTCTAAAGTTACACTTTTAATGCATAAGCATAAATAAAAGAAAAGCATTTATGTAGATATGGAATTAGTACTACCCCGGTATAATGCGCATCCTTATTTTTCCCTCAAAAATTTGGGTAAAAAGGTGTGCATTATACACAGCAAAATACAGTGTAGGGTGGCATCCCTCTGTGGACCAAATTGACTCCTTACACAAATACACACACACGCTCCTGAAGTAACTGGCGTGTTCTTCCCCTCTCCTGTGTAGAAGAGATCACAGACTAGTTCCACCCAAACCAGGGCTCCTTAAGGTCTCACCTTTTTGCATAGCCTTATCAAACACTTTCCTACAGGCAGGCTCTCCCTGAAGGAAATTCTGGTGACAACAGTTTTGATGAATACAGTAAGATTAACATTTCAGTGGTTAGAAGACTGTAGTTTATAAGAACAAGAAGTCTGTCCCCTCACAAGTCACATTGGGAAGTCCTTTTCAGTCCATGCCTGCCGTATCTTGTGAACATATGCCTACGCAGAACTTTAATTTTGAGATTGTCTTAGATAAGAATTGTCATCATAAGAGCAAACGTTCTGTAAATTATTCATTGTATTTTACCAATAATATGGCCAAAGATAATGTTCTTATTGACTTCAGCCTTGCCTACTTCAATCCCATTTACTACAGAGCCCTAGAATTTTTTCATCTAAATAAGATCAGACCCCGTATCACACCATGCTTTGAATCACTCAGTGGTTCCTCCTCTTGAAGGTTCAGGCCAAAGTCCCCACCTGCAGATACCTGAGAGACTTCCATGGCCAGTGTCTGTGGACTTCTCCAGCCTCTTTCACCCTGAGTAAGGTCCTGCTCATGGTAGTTCCTTTCTCTATATACATATGTACACACATTGTATTGAATATAGGCCCATACATTTGCTCATATTGTTTTCTCTTAAAAATCCTTCTCACCATCTTATCTCCTGTTTCATTCTTTAGGACTCAGCCTTTTCCCACTCTGCCTCTGTCCCAGTCTGATGTAAACAGCTCTCTTTCATTCTCCCGTAGCCCTTGTGTTCTCTTCTTTCAGAACATATAGCACACTGAAATTCACTCTACCACCGGACTCTAGGATTTCCTTGAGTAAGGGACATGCTCTTTTAATCATCTTGTTTTTACAGGCTCTGTTAAGTACGTGACACATAGTTGGTGCAAAATAAAGTGTTGATGCTACTAGAAGTTGACTTACTGATGGTACTAGAAGTCACTGAAACCCAGTGTTGTATGTATTTCATTTTAAAGTTCTACTAGAGCCTTAGGCAGAGCACTAGAAAAAAATCATAGATAATAATAAGATTAAAGGGAAAAAAAACACAAAATTACGCACATCTTCCCTTTGGAAGATTTTTGAAGTACTAAGTGAAATTTTATGTTTCCTAACATTTTAACATATTTCAAAACAAGAACCTTGATGCCAGGAATACACTTGGACATGAGAGCAGCTTGCCACTGGCAAGCTCTGCTTGAACCTGTTACATATACACACTGAAAGCAAATCCAACTCCTTCAAGTATTTCCCATCAGATAAAATGCATAGAAGGAAAAAAATATCAGCAAAAGTTAGAACTAACCTGCACAAATCTTTTACTGTAGTGAACTCAGGGCGTGACTACCTGGAAGCAATACACGGTGAAAGAGCATTCTTCTCCAGCCCTGCCTACTCCAGACACCATCAGCTCCATCCTTAGGAATGACAAAGACATTTTGGTAGGAATTAGGGGAGAAGGAGCTGGAATTGGTCAGGAAGATATGTAAGTGTCTGCTCTTAGGAGTTGTTCAGTGGGTTTTTTTTTAATTTTAAGAAAAATCTAAATCAGCTGTTATAGTTAATATTTATTTTTTAATTAAGTGTAAGCAATGGTGTTCATATTAAGTGATTTTTTGGAGCCTGTTCTCTTCATTTATACCAATAGGTCTATCTAGAAACGATGACAAACTTACACAAACCTTTAGTCATTCAAGTGTTAGCAAAGAAACCGACATTCACACAGTTACACATCACATAGCGCGGATCCTTTTACTTCAATGGTCAGCATTGCTTAAGTTGTGGGTAAGAGTAATTGCTAAACATTTCTCAAGAGAACGACCTCAACCCCTGGCTAACTGCTGCAGCTCTGAGGCGATTACTTTTTTTCTTTGCAAAGAGAAGCTGCTGCTTCAGCATCTTTTCCTGGAGCCCCTGGCACTATTTCAGGCCATGTGTCAGGGGAACCCTTGATCACATCACAATGACGGAAGCCAAGTGCTGGCCTGCAAGAATCGAGAACTGTTTGTTCACAGCAGATCCTGAGTAAAACCACGGGTGTTACTTAGTTCAAGGGTGCCTCAAAGAAAACCAGTGCTTCTGTAGGAGGGGACTTCCAAAGGCTCAAGATGTTTCTTGGTCGCTGTTCGATAGACCTCTCCTAACTTTTATGGAATTTCACCAACAGTGTTGATTGGGAGTTTTTCTCCCAGTAGTTCCTTGGTTTGGCAAGCTTTGGGACAGTTAAATAGAAGCGTTTTCAGACATTTTCTGGTAGAGTCACAGTGAATACTACTCTCTGGGGAGAAAAGTATTTTATAAATGAATACAGTTTGTGTTTTTGGTAAAATCCAAAATTAACCGAGCTCACTGCTGGTGTTCTGCTGTTGATGACGTCTAGGTGTGTTGTTTGGTGTGGCGACTCAGTTTCCTGTAAGATAGCTGGCAATCCCACACAGAGGGGTTTTAGTAGGGTTGAAATGTTCTTAGAACATCTGGGGTTAAAATTCCTAAAAGTTGAGCTTTAATAATGATCCTGAAAAACTGTGGTTAGCCATATTGCCTGTAAACCAGGAATCTAGAGAAAGTACTATTAGCTCTAAGCTAATATCAACAATAATGCTTTACTTGAGAACAATTTTACAGAGCAAACTGTTTTTAACTCTGTTATGAGTAATTATTTTTTTGTTGATAAGTAGATATGCTCTATTCACTTTTTTCAACCTCCAGATTTATACTGTACATGTGGAAGTGTTAAAACTTAAAATACATCTACATACCAATTTGTGATTGCACTCACATGTTGATTGTTAAAATAGCGTATCTGTTTGGACATAAAGTAGATCTTCTGAAATAAGTTGTTCCTCTTGTCCCTGTACTGTCTTTTTAAGAGTGAGTCCTGTCTTTAAGGGCACAAGGTTTTGAAGCCCTGGAACTTTCCTGAATTACATTTCTATTACAATTAAAAAATAAACACTGAAGTATAATGTGTGGTGCCACATCCTGTTAGACCCAAGGCCAGTATTTCTGAAAAGCTTTGACAAGTTGGTGAAGATGGGAAGGGATTATTTCCCTCAGACTTTGGAAGAATTGGAGTGCAGGGAAGAGGACCATGGAAAGCTAAGCCTGAGCCATATGGAGAGGGGATTCCGGGCTTCTGATGTAACCAGTGCTGGAAAGATGACAGTGAAAAAATCCTGAACACAATGATTTTGCATCTCTAACCCACAGAATGTGCTAATGATGGACAAATGACCCAAAATAAGTCAATTTCTTCTTAAAGTTTCCTACATCCCTGTTGTATACAGCAGAGAGATGTAAAAAGCAAAAACAAAACCATGTGGCAGATGCGCTGCCGTCACAAGTAGGTGCTGCTGCACTTGCAGACGGAAGCTCTGAGCACAATGAAAATGCGTTCTGCTCAGGGTTTCTTCCCGTCTGGAGTCTTAAGAGCATGGGATTACAAGGCACATCATCTTTGTGTAATGTTTCAATTTTTATAACAAGCATGTTATATTTTTACATTCTTTTAATCAGGGCAAAGCTCACAGACAGAATACTCTATTTAAACTTATCTTCAGGGCTGTTCTTTTTGTTAGGGATAAAAGCTCCAGCCTTACACTTTATAGCTCACCTGGCAAAGTTTAGGCAGTTGTTTGTTCACCTCAAGCATGTATTGACAGAGACTGATGGGGGCAGGGGGGGCCAGTATAAGGAAAAAGGCAAATTTTAACCTAGAGTTCTCTGAGTGAATAGCAACAGTTCAAGAATTCTTGATAACACTGAGCCACGTGGTACATGTAACATATACTTGGAAAGTTATTCTAACTTTTACAAATGTTGTATAAAAACCAATCTGGAAAAACCCAGGAGCCTAAGATTCAGTCCCTGAAATTCTTTGATGTGCCACCAATCACTTACAGAGCCTACATTTCAAGGGCAGAATTTCTTCTCCTTTAATACCTATAGATCCCAAGACAAAGGAAAATCTCATCAATTTCATCTAAGCTTTCAATGTATTCTTTCTAATTGAAAACAACAAAGCTTTATAAGGAGGATTCTTGGGAGTTTGGATTTTTCCCCGTCTGAGACCTTTGCTCATCCGCATGCTAATGTAGGGGAGTTCTCCACAATTGATCTGCTTATGAAGAGTGCCCACGGTCCCCAGGGTCAGCTTTTGTAAATAGAATCGGCTTTCATATGAAGACTTTGGATATGGTCTGTTCATTTTCTCACGTTTGTAGTTTATTCTGAGCATGGAGAATAGAAAAACCCTTCCAAACTTTTTCCCTTGACATCACAAGACCATCCTGGTCTCTGCTTTGCAATGCCACAGACGACTGGAGCACGTAGGCAGGACATGTGTTAATTGCCCATACCATGTGATGCGTTCGCATTGCTGTTGCTTTAAGAAAACTCTTAGACCATTCCGAATGTGCATTACAACACATTGTCAGATGTGAGACTTCTAAAGAGTTCCGACTCCACAACATTGCATGTTTTTGTTTGCTTGTTTGTGTCCACCCCAAAATGTAGTCTGGTATTTAGCAAGAACTGGGTGCTGAAAGAGTTTGGTCTTAATAGAAATGCTTTTATTCCCACAACCACCCTGTCCCCCTTGAAGTAGGTAAATCCTAAACCTTTAAAAGAAGGCTCGAAATCCCTAAAACACCAACCCTCAGAAACGGTTGCGCGGGTCCTAAATAACCTTGCTGGTGCAGCCTGTCGGGCTCTCCCGCGAAACCTCCCAGAGAACAGCCGGTGGTGCAGACGATGAGCCTCCCAGCAATCGGGAGGCGCGGCAGCTCCGGGGCGCTCTGGGTACCCCCGGGCAGGTGCGCGGCCGCGCGCGTGCGCGCCAGGTCCCGCTGGAGCCCCGGGGCAGGCGCGACCCGGAGCGCGGGTGGGCGGCGGACGCTCCACGCCGGGTTTTCCGCCGCTCCCCTCGCCCAGACCCACAACAGCCCTACAGTCACACTCGCTCGCGCGCCACCCGCCGCCTCTCCAGCTCAGCTTCAAAGCCAGCGGCGCCTGGCTGTGCGGAGTGATGCCGCGGCAGGGCGGCCGGGGCAGAGGCTGCCGGAAAGGACGCGGCGGGGGGCTGGGGCAGGCTTGGGCAATTTGGAATCTTTTTGTAAGGGAGTCGTGGAGGGGCCAGGCAGGCCGGGGGCCGAGAGGGGCGTGAGGGGGAGTGTTCCCGGAAAGCCACGGCGATGGAGCCGCGCTGCGCCCGCCGCCCGAGGAGTTGAGAAAGAAAACAGGAAACGTGGTGGCCGCGCACCCGGCCGTGGCTGATTCATTCGCTTTGAGTGAAGGCTCAGCAGGCGGGGCGGGCGCAGAGACACGGCTCCGCTCGGGGCTGGCCACCTGGGAGACCGGGCGGTGGACCAGACGCTCCCTCCGCGGGGCGGGCTCCGGGGCGCGATCCGGGGCGCACGCACCTCCCCCTTCGTCATCCTCAAGGACTAGGACTCTGGCCCGCCGCACCGTCTCAAAGTCGCATCGTGGTTTTATTTGTCCGTGTCTCCGTGTAAAAGTTGGCTTGCTGCACTTTGCGCGCCCTCCCTGGACGCTGAACTAAAACGCCAAGCTGGAGAGACCGTGCTTTCCCGAGGCCAGCTGCCCGGCTAGCAGAGCCTCGGTCCCCCTCGCGGTGCCCGGCTTGGCAATATGAAGGAGCAGCCCTCATGTGCGGGCACCGGGCATCTGAGCATGGCGGGGTACGGCAGGATGGCCCCCTTTGAACTCGCTGGCAGCCCCGTGAAGCGCTTGAGAACTGAGTCCCCCTTTCCCTATCTCTTCGCAGAGGAGGCCTACCAGAAACTGGCCAGCGAGACCCTGGAGGAACTGGACTGGTGTCTGGACCAGCTAGAGACCCTGCAGACCAGGCACTCCGTCAGTGAGATGGCCTCTAACAAGGTAAGCCCCTGCTCTGCTCTCACCGAGGCCCTTAGGCGGTTGACTCCCACACTGGTGAAGCCACCAGTGCCCGTGGCACCGTGAAATATATACAGAGATTTGTCACACTTACTGCATGTTGGCGGTTCTGCTCCCTCCGAGGGAAGTCCCTGATTCTGTGCTTTCCCTCTCTCTTCCACTCACTCCAGATAAATCAAATATTTTGCAAAAGCAGCTTTGACACAGTTTGATTAGAGTACCTCCAGGACACAGTGGTTTTGGGGAGGTGGCAAAGTGACACTTTGCCCTTGCAGCAGAAATCCAGTCCGGTCCATTGGCATTGCATGTTTAAGGGTATTCCTGGGATTCCCACTTGGAAATAAGAGTTGCTGGAGGTCAAAGCGATCTCTTGGGTGTCACCATCTACCCCCACTCAAACTGAACTTGGAACCTTAGCCCTCATCTGTCTAGGTGTCGGGGTAGCCTGTGAAAACTGAGACTTTGTATGTTCACTTGGCCATACCTGTCCAGAGGACTCGTCAGCAAAGTTAGAAAATTAATTATGATCTTTACCTTTGTCTTTGAGTCTTGGACGCTTGGGGGAGGGGGGCATTTGTGCCATATATGCCGAAGTGCTGAGAGGTAACCTTCAGCCTGACACAGCTGTGAGCAAGTAGAGTGTTGTTTGCTTTGCTGTATTTTTGGGAATTCCTGTTTTTTTTGTCTTTAGCTGTGTAAGGGAATAATTGGTTATGTATGTTCTCTATGAGTCTTGACTGAGGGGATAGGAAAGAAGACATGCCCATGCTGGATGCAAACGGCTGAGGGATTCAGCCTGCAAGGACTGGTAGCTCTATGTGACAATTAGTAACCATTGCCTCTTAAAGATGTTTAATTTTTGGCTACCTATTTACAAGGTCAGTAAGGTTATGCCATTTTACTGTTTACATATTTTTCAAAGAGTGATGCTTTTTTTAGCTTACTGTAGTTTTTATCCCACCTGTTTTTTTATGCAGTTTTAAAAAATACCATAGCACATCAGCCACTTGTCTTATCTGTTGACAGCATTGTTTTTAAGTGAAACGTTACCTTCAAATAAATGAAAAGGGACTCTTCAGTCACTGTCTGCCGGCACTAACCTACCCATAAGGCCTCTGACCTACTTATATGAACACTAGTGATCAAATCCGAATTTTATTTTGTCATTTGGGCCACATTTCTAAATCTGGTATGGCTCCTCATCAAAATGATTGGTTATTGCTCTCCTACACCCTGATGTGGTATTAGGTGCCATTGTTCTCATCAGACTAACAAATTCTTAGTTCATTTATTAAATTTCTAAAATATAAATCAGCCTTTCATAATTTGATTCATAATAACAGTAGACATAAGCTGAGCATCTCCATTGTCCTGCCTGCTCAATGGGACCATTCTGCAGTGGGCCTGAGTTCTTAATTCTCTTCTCTGGTTAATTCTGTGCAGTAAAAGAAAGAGCAGAACCTGAAGGCACCTACAGAGATGTGTAAGCATTTGCTTATGTCTCCAAGATGATTTGACTGTAATGTTTCAGCAGAGTGAATGAACCTGAGCAGCTACAATTACTTTCCCTAACATTCATACTCTTAATGACGAGATCTTTTCATTTAAAAATTAACATGAAATCTAATAATAATACAATACATAAAAACTGTCAAGTAATTAATTTATCTACATTTTTAGATGAAAAATAAAACTGTAGGTCACAATAAGTGCTCAAAATGATTCCTTTCTTGTAAAGGCACCACGTTAAGACAGGGTTGTTTTTTTAACCTTCACTCTGAAAGACCCTGCACTAGACTTTATGTGAACTTGCAGGTTCAGTATGGGAGGTGAGTGTATTTGGTTGAAGTGCAATCTAGGTTAAGTGAGAAAAGACTTTTCCAAAATGCTGTCATTTCTAGCAGTGTTTACGTCTTACAGTTGAGTGATCACTGGCAGGACACTTATTTTTAACATTAAAAAATTTTAACTCAGATGAAGCTGTTGCTTAAACTTGTAATGGCTAACCACTCATTTTTTTAACCCATTCATTTCTAAATGAGTGCTAAGCTCGTGTGACTTTTTATAGATGAAGACAGATGGGCATAAAAGGAAAGAGAAAAGCTCTTGGTAAAGGTTGTAAAGTGACCCTTCTTCTGGATAACAAGAGCGTGAATAAGTCACATCTACGTGAGCTGTCAACTGAGTTGGAGCAGCTGATGTGAAGGTCCCCATGCATGAGCCTAAGTCTGAACTGGCAGAGCAGCGGCCTGTATCACACGTCCACTAGGTTGTCTGGTGTCTCTTGAGTGTGAATGAGTAAGTCCGATACACAGCTTTGGGTTATTTCCTTATTGTTATTGCCGTCTATTCTTTTAACATGGACTTGGTTTAGCCAACCGATGTTTTCAGGTTACTTCTCTTTGCCTTTGAAAAGTCATGACTGCAATAAATTCAATAAAAAGGGAAAGAAGAAAATGAAAAGTCATGACATCTTTCTCTGGTTTCTTCTCTCTTGAGGCTTGTAAAAATTCACTCTGAGAGATTAAAGTAACAATAAAAATACTAGTAAGGATCAGGATTTGTAAGGGATTTTACAGAGAACTCTACAAATAATCTGTATCTCTGAGGTGATTATTATGACAATGGATTTGGGTGTCAAGAAGGAAACTGATTCTCCAAACCCAGTTAGCAAATTGGGTTAACAGATTTTTCAAAATGTTTTCTTAAAATCTTGGTGAAAAGAATCTAAATTATTAGCAGTTTTTAAGTGATGCTTTAGGAGCAACTAGCTATGTTTCCGGATTGGTACTGTAATGTGCATAACACTCATTGGTGGTACTGAGATAGGAAAATTAAGGCCAGAGTTGGTGGTAATGCATACAGGATGCTTGTACCAAGTAGAGTAAGAGGCTCCAGATGGCATTTAATTTGAGTAGTTAAATCTACAGTATTTGCCCTCAAAAACACATTAATCTGCTTTCAATTTGTACTGATTTCCTTTGGAATCTCATTGATACAGTTGAGGGAGATTATGACGAGGTCTCAGAGCTTTGGAGATGGATATAGACCTAGCATTTGAATCATGATTTTGTTCCTTGCCAGCTGAGCTACGTTAGGGAAATGACAACTTTTTTACTTTCAATTTCCTTAGCATAAGATGGACACAATATCTGTTTTGAAAGGTCAATGCAGGAGTTTGAAGGAATAAATAGCTGGCTAATAGATAGTGCCTGACCATAGTAGGCACTATGCCTGATGTTGGCATTATTTGAGGGCTAGGTCAAACTTCACTGCTCGCTTACCTGGCTAAAGTATGGGTTTTTTATCATTCAGTTGTGATTTATCCTTGACATTTTAATTTCCATGGATTTTCATCAGGTAATTAAGTAACTGTCTTTAATGTGTATTTCTATACTGTAAAAATCCTTAAATTATATTTACATTATTTTGGTATAATATAAACGTTAACGTTTTGAAGTTCTAACCAGAAGTTATTTTCTTAAATTCCAGTTACAGAATTCCAGATAGAAGAGCCAAATACTCTTTTTTTCCTCTAAAATTGAAAACACAGTTCCTATTAATATTTAGAATATGTAAAACATAATTTGGGATTGGAGGACACATTTCCATCCTTCTGTACAGATTTGCAAAGCTAAAATACCCTTTTAGATGTTTCTAACGCAGAGTAGTTTCATGGCGTTTTGGTTACCTTCTCTTATGGAAAGTCAGTCGAGGATTTAAGAGGGGCGAGGAGTCGAACCCTTGGATAGTGCTGTGGAGCCCTAGAACTCTCTGCTTGTATAAGTGCAGTGATGTTTGAAGGGGGAAACAGAGTCACTTTTATTTCCCCTCAAAATTTATACTCTAAAAAAAATTTTCTTCCTCCTAATTTTGAGGCAGTTCCTTGTCTTATCATTGCTGGAGACTACTGTGCTTCAAGCTAAAAATCTGTCTTGAAGTTAGGGTTCAAGCATCCTTCTAAGACAAAATTTCTCTTCAGTTCATTCTAGATGTATTGTATACCAGCCAACTTTGCAAATGTGGTCATGACTTCTTTAGGGAATTTATTTTGTCTATTTGTTTTTTAGGAAATATCTCTATCGTGTTTCTGTTGCCTGTAAATTAAGTTTTAATTTACAGGCAACAGAGCTTTTGCTTAGTGTTTTCATTGTCTGCTCCCCCTGCTGCTTTTTAATAGTCGGTGCATATACCTAATGTACATAATACTGGAGCTTTCTTTGCCTGCTGATACATTTTCTTCTGGAAAAGAGAGGTGGTGCAATGAATATAGGATGTTCACAGAAGTAGCTAACTCTTAAGATATTTCACCGTTACATGAGTATAACAGAACAAAAACAAATGTTTAACTTTTGCTAAGAAGAAAGCTGAAGAACAAATAGCAAGTAACAGTTGTTTTCTACATTAAAATACTAAAATTTATTGACATCGTCACAAGAGAATTGTTAAGAATTAATAAAGATGCCTAAACAAAAACTTTACATTTTAAAAGAAAGTATTTCCTTTAACTATAGAAACTCAATTTATTGATGTTTTGGATTTGCTCTCTGCATTTTCATTTACTTAGAAAAGTAGATTTGGCAAAGATTTATGTAGTTCACATGTGTGCCATAGTTATTATGAAAGATTGGGAATGTGTGTTTTTATGATGAATGTAGGAAAAAATACTTTGTTTTATTTTAAGTGAGGATAGAAAGAGGGAACTGCTTTTAACAGAAATTTTACATTTCATGGAATAGTAAGCCCCTTGACTTTAATAAGACACGGTGGAATAAAACAAATCCTAAGTTGTCTCTATTACCTTTAACTCAGTTCCTGTATCAATCAATATTTAGTAGCAGTAAACTTAAGTAGCTCTAACATTTAGTGATCAAAAACTTCTAATATGTTGATTCGAAAAGTTAGTCATTACTAAGGAAATCGCTCTCCATTTATTACATTTTGATTAACTGCAGGATAGAATAGAGGTAACTTCCTTCTCAAAGTGTTATGAACGATGTCCCCTTTTTTTTGAAATTTCTAAACAAAAGACTTAGCCAGGATAAAATAGTACTTTTCTTAATGTTATGGATAGATTAAACATACTTTCTTTGCCAAATAGAAAGGAGGGTAGATAAGGCATTTGTTCAATTTAAGAAGATTTCTGATGGTCACATAAATTGTGGCTGACCAAATACACACATCTGGAAATGTGAAATGCTGTAAATGCTGTGATTCTCAGTTAATCCATGAAATATGCAGAATCCGATTTTCTCTTTTTTGGAAGGAGAAAAACCCTTTAAAAGCAGAAATAGCTGGGCTCATTGTGCATTGGCAGGGCACTGCCTGGGCGGCATCTCTGCGCCTGGCCCCTTGTTGTGGTGGTGTGATTGGCTCGATTAGTCTGAGATCTTTCCAGGAAATAGGAAGATGCATAGCCTTCTATCATAATAGCCACACTAGTTGTAAAAGACATGTCAAGAAGGTATCTTCTTTTATTCATTCTAACAAGGTTGGGGGTGACCCTTGATATTGATTAAACAACAAACAATTCTGTTCATTAAGAAATTAGTTAAATTGGATGATGATGGGTTAATCAGCCTTTCCACTTAGAGAGAATACTTTTTAATGAGGTATTTTTCTCTATTTGTGTTTAGTACTCTGAGCTTGTGCTTATTGTTTTGCTATACTTTGTGTACTTTGAGGAGGATGAATGATCCTTACTCCCTGGCCTGGTACGGACCCCTGTGATGCTGACGGCAGCTTTGTGGAGTGGAAAGAACATAGATGTTTTTGGTCACGTGAACTTGGTGTCCTGTTCCAGCTCTATTGCTTCCTACCTAATATTTTGGACCACATGCCTCACTTCTCTGAATCTCAATTTCTTCGTTTACAAATGGGGATAATAAAAGGAGAAAATAAGAATTGAAAAGTTGCCGAGAGCATTAAACATAACGTGTGCAAAGCTCACTTTGGTGCCTAGCAAATGCTGGGTGCTCAGTACTTTGCATGTCAGTCATTCAGTGTCTAGAATATTTTTTTTAAAAGAGTAAGAAAACCATGTGCCCTGTACTCCCTTCAGTGTGAGAAATAATATTTCTTAGGAGAAAAACATGATCTTTCTATTCTGTAATAAGTAACAGCCTAAATTAGTGTTGCTCAAGCTTTGTCCATTCATAATCACTACGTGTTGAATGTTTGTATTTAAAGCATTTATTTTTTTAATTATAAATACCCACCCTAAAACCTCATCTTCAGCGAGAACATACACAAAATCATGGATTTGAAGTCCTGGTTATGTCTTTTTTTCTATCATACATTACAGTGAAACATATAACAAAATGAGGAAATGCTCATGTATACCACTTCAAAGCACTGTGCTTACTACTCACAGACACTGGGCAAGTATTTGGATATACTATTCTAAATTGGCAGCAAAAACAATTTTGTGAGTCATTTTTGATTCGAAAAATTTGTTTTAAACAACCTATGGTTTTCCTTCTCTGCCATTAATGGGATCTCCCCACTAGGAGAGAAAATGCCAAACTTTTTCGTCAGAAATATTTCACTTGTTAGACATTGGTCCCTCAGACAGAGTGATCTGTGGGTGGAGAGCGCCTTCCTGGAGCCAGACCACCTGGGCTGGACTCACTCTCTGCCTTTCTGTGGAAGTAAATGGGACAACTTACCCTCTGCGCCTCAGTGTCCTCGTCTGTTAAATAGTTGCTGTGACAATTTAGTGAATTAAAAGATCGAAATTGTGTAGACAGTCAGGAACACAGTGGTTACTCAGTAATGTCGGATAACATATTTCAGTCTGTAAAGGAATACCATCTGTCTTTTCTTATTTTGTGGGGGTTGCTTTACCATCCTAATCCTTGCACTTCCAGCGAGCTTTTAAGAGGAAATGGTGGCCTAATGGTGATACTACTAACGAAAGAGGACTGTTGGAATTTTTCACACTTCTTGCCATCAATGACTTTTCAAGGAGTTTACCTTTTGTTTCTTGGTACAGTTTTACAGAACAGCCCATCGATGTGGCCTGAAGTTTTACCAGAATATCTGAAAGTCTCTGAGCTATTTCTAGGAGGAATACATAAAGCAGCAGAGGACAGTTTAGCCAGCTATTTTCCTAAATGTACTGTGTCCCTGTCATTCTTCTGAATGAGACGGAAAGCAACCTCGACACAGAATCGTATTCATATTTAGTGCTGAGAAAAGTATATTAAGGACAGGCATGTTGTTATACCTGCCAACATCTTAGCTATCTCGTATGTGTGCAGATGTTGCCCTGCTGTGTCTGCTGAGAGGTCCTAAAGCAGTGACACCTCACTAGGAGTCACACACCTGGCACCCTCAGCTCGGTTTCTGGTATCATTCTCCGATCAGAGGTATCAGGAGTGCTTAAAGAAGTAGTTGGTTCTAGAACAGGGACAGGAAATGAGGCTGGAGCGCGTTGTAGTGCCTGCAAGTGAGGAAGTGTGCAAGCAGACACAACTGCACACGGAGGGGTCGCATCCACAAGAGCAAACCTGTGAAAGGGCTCCCGATCACCAGAGCTTGAAGCAGTCGATCAAGAAAATAAGTGAATATTGGATTATAACCCAAAATATAAAAAAAAAAATACACAAGCTCATGTTGATATAAATACTTTATTGAATAAATAATTAAACAAGGAGAATAGACAAATCTCCTATGCAGAAGAATTCCAACTAATTTATGTAGATACTCAGCCCTCAAAGAGGGAGAATGTAAAACTACTTACTTCTTAAGTGTGTGCCGTGCACATCGGCTTCCTTCCGAAAAGCACAATATGGAAAGAGGGAAGAGAGGAAGGACCTCGGTGGCGGAGAAACCTGACAGGCACACACCAGCTCGGCCAGGCGAGCAGTCAACGTCAGCAGTGATAAGTCGCGTTGCAGTGTGTACCCTTGATGTGATCTGATGAAAATGGTGCTGCACATCTGTGATCTTCCTACCAAAAGCATACAACCCCACTCTGATCACAAGAAAAGCATCAGATAAGTCCTAGTTGAGGGACATTCTACAAACACCTGACCAGGACTCCTCAAGACTGTCAAGATCAAAAAGAAGGAATGTCTGAGAAACCATCATAGCCAAGAGGAACCTAAGGAGATAACTAAAGGTAGTGTGCTGTCCTGGGAGGGATCCTGGAACATAAAAAGAACATGGGGGAAAGCTAAGGAAATCTAAATACGATAGCCATTCATTAATAACAATGTATCAATATTGGTTCAACAATCCGTGACAAATGTTAATAACAGGTGAAGCAGGGTGTGGGCCATATGGAAACTCTGTACTCATCTTCCCAATTTTTCTGCAACTCGAAAACTTTTCTAAAGCAAATGTTAACCATCCTTTAAGGCCTCTCTGGGGTGCTCCCTCTTCTTTGAAGCCTTTTCTGTTGCATCTTCTCCCATGTCTTCCACCCTAGCCCCCCTGATTGGATGGAATGTCTTTCTCCTTTGACCTTCTACAGGACTTTATTTGTGATTCTCTTAACTCTTGGTACATTATTTATTTCTTTGTTTTATTCTCCTTACATTGCGCATTAGGTCATTAGTCTTATTTCTCCAGCCTCACTAACAGCGGACACAAGGCCTTGTTGAGTAGGTGCTCAATAAATATTGGATGAAGAATGTGAATGGTACTGCGGTGATCCTTGAAATGCAGCTTCCAATGCTTCTGTACTCAGGGCTGTAGCAATCATTACTGATCAATCTTAGGAAGTGAGGTTCATTTTACTTAAGAGGGCTTAGAAGATCAAAGTTCTTTCTTTATGGTTAATAGTTTCCATTTTACTGTTCATCAGACCTTTTGCAAGGGAATTACTAAACATTTGATCAAAGAATTGAAGAAATGTATCCTAATTTTTCTAATGTCATTTGAGTGGAACTAATGTAAATTAATAAACTGAAAATATAATCTCTTCCTGCCTACTCCTTTGGTAGTTTTGGTAGTGTTTAGCATGATCAATATTTCAAAGCATCAAAGTTACTTTAATCCATTATTCATCTCAGACCCAAGCCCTGTGTGTTAGCATGAAAGAGGCAGAAGTGATCATTTCTCTAACTCATGTAGTCTGACTTGGAAAATTAGGCCTAAAACCTGTCCAGGTCCACCTGTGTCGTTAGAAATCGCCTGGCTTCTTACGTAGTTCACTTCTAGGAGTATCTCTGCATCATTGTGGGTCCTCTGTGCAGCCTTTATCTCAACTCATACTCATAAAGTATGGGCGGGAGATGCATTTTTTCTCTTTGTGTCAATAGAATATGAGCCATGTTTCTGATAAGCAGGTGGATTCAATACCTGTTCAAGCACAGAAACGGGGAATTTTCTCCCATGCACTCAAAGAGTTGATGAAGCCTCAACAGTGCTCTCTCCTTTGTATCTACTTTAGCAATACCATTCTTATCATAGATTTGTTTCAACTAAAAATGACATCTCTGAATACTTCCCTGTTACCCTGGGAAGAAAAGATGTGTTGGTTGGCATTTGCCTGTCAGGGAGCATCCTGTGCAGCTTTACCTACTGCACACTTGAGTTCCCGTCAGCATCTCTGGTCTGCAGCCTCTGGGTTTTGTGACTGGACAGGAGTGTGCTGTGCAGACATGGGCACCATAATAGGAAACACCTCCGCCTGTCATAAACAGGTCTGGAGAGTAGGAAGCACTGGCCTGACGAGGAAGTGTCCATAGCAACCAGGCAAAGATAAGGTTGCTGTCGTAGAGTAGGTGCGGGCTGGTAGTTGTCGTCTTCATTTCAGAACCTGACTGGCTGATACAAGACTGCTTTCCATCGTCAGCCCAGCAGTGTTCTGGTTGCTTTGTTGTGTTTCAGACCTAAAGATGAATGAAGATAGCTTAAATAATACTCTTCTCCACAATATTTTGAAAGGATATATCAAAATGTTTTCCTTCTGTTGTTCTCCTTTAATTCTACCTGATCATCACAATCCAAACCCATTAGGGAGAAATAACAGATAGTTCATTACAGTGGGAAGTTATTTTTCAAAAATTTTATAAAAATAAAATAAGTATGTGGCTATTTAAAGAATTTTATGTCATACTGAATTGTACAGAATTACAAAGAAAACAGTATTTTTAGTAAGATTACTTTACGTTGTTTATGCCTTTACGTCAAATTCAAGTTTCAGAAAAGAGTATATTCTTTGACCAAGAAAACTTTAATTTTATATTTGCTAGGATATCTTTTAAGCTTCAGAAAAATAATGAATTACACCTTTAATAATGATGGTCTCTGTCCTAAGAATTTAGGACAAGGATGAATTTCAAATTGGGGAAGGCTTTAACAGTTTTTAATAAAGAGAACATTTCCATTGGTACTTTAAATGTGTATAGGTATCATTTTTATTATGTGCAAGGGAGCCTCATTTCACAAAAGGGGTTAAAGACTGCAAAGGATGAAAAAAGCTATAATTCTGTTAAAAGGGTACACAGAAATTAAGATAGACTTAGGAGAACTAAAGTTTTGAATCTTTTGTGGATTTTTTCAAAAAGAGATTCGCTCAAAGTCTTTCATAGATTTAGGTGTTAAATGGATATTTGCTGGCTTATATAATTATTTCTTTAATATACATCAGGAAAGGTTACTTTATAGGAAGATACTGGTTTGGCCTAAATCTTAGTTTTTCTATGTAGTGGAAATGAGCGATAAAATGACAGGAGAGTACGTAGTAGAAGAGACAAAAAAGACAAAAACCTGAATCGTTGCAGACTGAATAGTCAATCTCTATATGAGAGGACTTGATCCTCTGAAAAGCAGAATTCAGTGAAAAATTACCTGTTGACCTAGCCTTATTTTCTTTCTTTTATAATTTAATCTTTATTGTATTTTTCCCATTACCATT
Source organism: Macrotus californicus (assembly GCA_007922815.1). Classification (NCBI taxonomy): domain Eukaryota; kingdom Metazoa; phylum Chordata; class Mammalia; order Chiroptera; family Phyllostomidae; genus Macrotus; species Macrotus californicus. Next base: position 21,390 of record VMDR010007998.1, read on the forward strand.
TAGTCCCCTTACACCCCCGTGCCCCCAGCAATCACCACACTGTCGTCCTTGTCCATGAGTCCTTTTTCCTTTTTGACCTGGTTGTATTTTCAAGCATGTTGATGTCATCCATGTGATACAGATGAGCAGTCTTTGACCGCTGGGCAGGAAAACACCAGGGTGCACCTCACTTTCTAGTGGAAGGTATAATCCCAATGTTTTCTCATACCTCAAACCCTCAATTTCCACCTTGGTCCCAGAAACAACACACTACATGCCACAGCAATTTGTCTCATTTTTAAAGATGACTAACTGATGCTCTGTTAAACTTGTCTAAGAGCCACATACTTCTTTATTCACTATTTTTTTTGTTTTTATTCTTTTTATTGTTACTCAATTACAGTTGTCCCAATTTTTTCCCCCTTGCCCTCTCCTCCCCCGACATATGCTTCTTCATATGTACAGAGATCACTACTTTTCTAAATGTAGCATCTGGGGAGAGGACAGGGGGATAGAAAAACAAGTGTTTGTTCTCACGCTGCATTTTCAAAATATGTCCTAATAATTTTTTAACTTATTGAGCACTAGGTTCCAAAATTGCAAGAGCAGTTTTAGCAAAACATAAATCCTAGAGGGATGCCCTACAGTGCAGCTTATTTTGCCTTCCTGGTTCTCTGTGTCATGTTGGCACGGGGGCAGAAAGGACCTAGCTCCCAGGAAGAGCATGATGGTGAGACAGCATGTTAGGTTGGGAGGCAACAGACAGTTAACAGGGCACAGGTACAAACTAAAGGGTAATGGGGTCAGTGATATGAGAACACCAGCTGACTAAAGCAGATCTGAGATTCTGAGCCGACAGGATTGGGAAAGGCCAGTGAGAAGAACTGATGGAATAAAGCTTGATCAGTAATGGGAGCAATGTTGCTGATAGGATTAACTCGGGGCAGGTTTAAGCTGATGTCAGGATTTTTAAATGGCCTGTCATTCTGGGGTTGCCTATTTTCTGAGTGGAGAGGGAAGATGGACTTGTAGCTAGAGTGAAAAATGAAGATTGAAGGAAAGAAAGTAGTATTAGTGAGGTGAGGGAGGGGAAGGGTCAGGAAAAAAGGAGCATCTGACTGGGCTGGCCTAGGATCAGGGCTCTCCTTAGCTGGAGGCAGACTGACCAGTTTGTCTGCCTGCTCACTGTATACCTCAGGGTTCATAAGGTGGGATCTGGTTGGAATGAACCTTTGGCACAGTCTTAAAGAAAACGTTAAGTCCCCTGTTCAGCATGACGGTGTGGCTGTTTAGGGGAAGACAGTCAGCTGTGGAGATAAGGGAGCAGGGAGGTCTGACTGGAGAGGGGAGATTTATACGCAGAGCGTATTCCTGAGGCTCGAGTCTTCGAACACCAATAGCTGGCGTCACCTCCTTCACCTGTTGCTTCCGTGAGTCACGGCCCATAGCAGCACAATTGGTGTGTCACAGTCAACTGCTGGCCATCCCCTAAGGAGCCTGTGGTCTGGGGGGAGGGAGGGGCAGCAGGGGAAGGGAGACTATGCCAAAGTGAGTGTAGGTGGGCTCACTGTGGTATTTCATGAGTAATCATTAGATGCCAAAAGAGAAAAGTGGAGCAGAATAGTAAATGACAAATGTGAACCTTTATCCTGATTCTGCGTTAAATCTTCTCAGTTCCAATGAGCTTGACAATTTACCTTCGGGATATAAATCCACCCCACAGTAGAGTTCTGACCTTGGATAATTACACTGCCTCAATCTCTCTGAGCCGCTGTTTCCTCTGTAAATCAGGACTAACAAAATCTATCTCACACGATTATTATGAGAGTTAAATGAAAACTATGTCAAGTGCATAGTGTGGTGCACACACACAGTAGACACTGTGGCCTAGCTTTATAGGGTTGGGGATTGGAACTATTTTTAAACTTAAAGGTGAACTTCATATGCTGCCATATAAGTAACCCAGTGCAACTGGAGCCTGAATCAGCACGCCTGGACGACAGCGCTCACAGAGGGCGCCTTTGAAATCCTGATACCCAGTCGTGGTGATTTATGGGACCTCGCCAGCGTGCATATGTGATGGCCCAGTGAGTTTGTTTACTTGAGTTTGAGCTCCGTTACCTAGCACTCCATGATCGCGTCGTCTTATTTACACTCTCACTGACCACTTCATTATGATTACTTTGAAGGATGTATCTGAAGGCAGACTTGAAAAGAAACTTTTATTAGAGATGTAAGCGTCTCGTATAGATAGATCTTCATTCCACTTTGTCTAAAAATTGGTGCATTGCTTACTGGTTGGCCTCCAAGAGCCCTCCAAAGGATTTAGGTTATAATTATTAATAAAAGTGTCAAATATCATTATCAGATTACTAGGTGTCTCTTCTTGGGGCAAGTAGGAATGAGAACCAAAAATAAACCCTTTCATCGGGATACAGATTTAAAATGACAATCCAGCTGAGAAAAAGAGGAGGGGATGAAATGACCTTGAACCTAGTTCCAGCCCATGATGAGGTCTTCGCCATGGGTCTGCCACAGGCTATGACAGAGAGAGAAGAAACTCCCCAACAGTGTTGTTGTTCTAAGAGTGGAAAATGAGTCACTGAGGGGGTGATTGATGCCTTTCCATTTTCCACTCACTGTCAGCCGCTTTGCAGAGAAATCAAACTGTTGTATGCTTAATAAAAGTTGTCGTTTTGTTTTTCATTCCAAAAGTTCTCAGAGGTGAAAGGGATTTATGAGATCAACCTATTCACCACCTTCGTTTCCCAGATGAGGTCACCAGGCACAGGAAAGATCGAGTGGCCCAGAACAGAACAGCCCTATGTTGCCTTTATCGAGGCTTTATCTCGTGGCGAATAAAAATTTGTTGTTGCTAGACATGACCTGGATTTAGGTCCTTTATTGGCATCGTTGCTCGGAAGGAGGTTTTCGTCTGGTGTGTCATTATTCTTTGTGTTTGATATTTGACTGTTTTCTAGACCAGGCCCCGTTTTCATACAAGAGCTAAGACGTGATGAGGGTTTTTGTTGTTGTTTTGTGCCTTGTGGCTTCAGATAACTACAATCTAGTATACAGGCTTTCCTGAGGGACTTTTTTAGAGTGGTTACTGTAGGATATGTACCTGCTCCATAGATTTTTATAGACGAAACAAGCCTTTTATATCTGTGTTTTTATTCAAACATATGGGTAACTGTGTGGATATATAGATACAGAGATAGATGATAGATAGGTAGATAGATAGATAGATAGATAGATAGATAGATAGATAGATAGATAAAGCTTATAGACATACACACTGAAATATGGCTGCTGTGCAAGTAAGCATAGTGTGTGTTAATGAATGGTGGGTGATTCATTGTATTGTGATCCTGTAGGTATTCAGAGTATGTTCGACAGTAAGGACCAGAATGACAGAGTAGCATCCCCCTAAAGTACTACTTAGTCTGGATCTTGAACAATGAGAATTCATAAAGGTTTCTAATGAGGAAACAGATAACATTCCAGGGGCTAGACGAGGCAGGATAGGATGGAACACACTTGTGGATTTAGCTTTATTGTGTGTTTGTGGGAGTGGGTGAGTAGCGGGTGCTCTGGATAAGTGAGCCTGCCTGGAACAGAAATCTGAGTATAGGAACAGGGCAAGTGTGAGAAACATGTCCTGGGGCCACACTGCTGAGAGCCTGAAATGCCTGACTAAGCCATTTGTCCATCACACTGCAAGTCCTGAGGACACTTGCTTTTTCTTATAAGAAAAACACTACAAGGAAAATAAGAGCAAAACGATTCAGAAAGATAAATCTAGTGATGGCATAATGGATAGATCATATTGAGGGGAAATATGAAAGCAAGAAGAATCTGTTAGAGAATTAAGCATGTGAATAGGTTTACAGTTGTGAGTATGCAAAACACAGTTTATTCTTGTATTATATTTATTAATTGTGTTATTTTCCATACAAACAACTATAAACTTACTTTTGCTCCACCCTGTGTTAAAGCAGTCTGCTTGGTGTGTTTTCTTAGTACCCTCAATGGAAGTTCCTATGTGTTATTTCATTTACTTGCTGCCCTGGCTGTTGGTGGAAGGTAACAGCCCAAGCTACAACCTGTCCCGTTTAGCTGTTGATCACTATTTGTAAGACCTAGAGTGTTGCTGATTTTTAATATGTAAATGGCAGGGATATTGACTGCTCTTCTGTTTGTTGTAGCTTCTATAATCTAATCCTCAAGCTACATTTTATTTTCATTTGCTGTATCCAGAGTGAAATCAATTTTAAAGCGTTTAGAAAGAGCTCTTGAAGAATAGTATTAGGTCAATGCAAGCTAATGATCATTAGCTCAATATTAGTTCCAAGCTTTACACCTACAATCACCCAAAATGGAACAGACTTAAACAACCATGGAAGAAATCCAGGAGAGGAGGACTCTTAATTATGAAGGGGTGTAGGACTCCTCTCTGGGTAGAAGGTTGAACTAAATGTCTTCAGAGGAACTTTCCAACTTGGACGTATTTCACACTGTCAGAGAATTGTATGTTTGATGATCCCATTCTATCTAACACACGGTTGACTTAACTGTCTACAAGGCATTAGATTCACACTTGAAGGTCAAGTAACACGGAGTTGTTTTAGTTTGTATTGTTTTATTTTGTTTTTTCCTCTCATTTTTGTTCTCAGAAGCAAAACTCTTTATGTTCTCCCATCTTAAAGATAAAAACACAGGATCCTCCTACAAGGGTGTGTCCATGGTTCCCTGTCTTGGGACACGTAAAATTTGGAGGCACAGAAATGTGGACTGGAGAGGTCTGGGGCCAGCTCACCCCCTGCAGGCTCAAGATCAACCATCTCACATAGAAAACAAAACACAGGCAGGTGTCCTAGAAGAACACACGTCAAAGTGGTTAACAGCCACTTTACTGAAGTGTGAACAAAACTGAGTTAAATAATTTTTTAACTATGTTCTCAGGTTTGAGTTCTTTATCAGAAGAAACATAGGTACATCTTAACTTTCTAGGCGATTAGATAAATCGAATTGTTTTTGTCAGTATCTTAGAGCCAACAATTTAGTCTCAAGATATAAGAACAATCACATTTAATTTAAAAAATTGTTTAAAAGCGATATTTTGAATAAAAATGACTACTGTAGAATTAATGATGATTATCTAACCTATGCTGTATTTTGTGGATAACAATGTGGATACTTAAAATATGGCAAGATTTCCTTTTCCAGCAAAATGGCAACATGCATCTCATTTGAATTCCAGAAGAAGAGAATAGAGAGAGTGGGAAAGAGGAAATATTCTGGGATTTCAGTTGAATCCAAAGCAGGACAGATTTTGAAAAGAAGCTCACATCCAGATATTTCCTAGAGAAATCACAAAATCAAAGAGACCTCAACACAGCCAGAGAGAAGAGGCAGACTGGCTACAAGGATACAACAATTAGATTGACAGATGTTTAATCTATGAGAGGCAGCAGGGGCTCGTCTGATTAGCAGAAATTATATCATATCTGGAACCATAGCTGCAAGGACCTCTGGAACATGGAGTTTTTAATTGTCCAGCCTCTGCAGCCTAGGAAGGCACACTAGACGGAAGTGGGGTGGCTCCTGCACTTGTTTGTGTGCCTTGTCCCCCACACACTAACAGACGTTTGCTCCTTCAGAACACATGATGTGCTAACTGAAGTACCTGAAACAGTAGCCAACATAGTTGGTGCCAGTTAAATATTTGCTGATGGAAGGGATCACCATCGTACACTCATTGGTACTGGACTTGATCCCCTTGGTCCCACATCACCGTAGGGTGGTACCTCCATTTGCCTTTGGAGATTGGAATTTGGTCCTGAAGCCTACAAGGATGTCTTACATCTGTCGGGTCAGTGCATTCTGAGAAAATTACTCCTATGTGTTTGACATCGCCCTAGCATTTTCAGCTGCGATCAGTGATGCTAACAGTTTGCAGGCAAACCATTGATTGCATCAGCTCTTGGGTGGGTATTATTGCAGGAATCTTAGTGCAGCAGTTTTCATCAGATTGCTTTTCTTGTGACAAGTTTTGGTGTTTCTGGGCTTAATATAAATAGTTCATGGGGCTCCTGACATCTGCTTAGCCCTATGCTAGGTTACCTTCATTAACTCTGACTCCTACCACACACCCCGTGGGCCCTAAAGAACGTGCTGTGCGTTTTAGTTCTCATAAGACACAGGGCCTAGGTTTGAACTCTGGGGAAGCGAACTGGAGAAACCTATGCTCTATACCAAGGTACTTCTCAGAATCCTCACACTCTATTGCAAATGAGGGAAAAAAATACCATTATTGCACCATTGTTAATTGTGTTTATGGTTGCTTTTAGTAAAGTCTTCATTCCTACAATGTTCAAATAAGGCACAGTACTACAATAAAAATATTGCCACCTTGAGTGCTAGACTCTAATTTTGGTTATGTTGGGTAATCTTGCTTAGGCTTGTACATTACTTACTTGCCATGCAGAGGGGATTTAAAAAGTGGATTATCTGTTACTGCCCCTTTCATTGGGCTATTCTAAAAACACCTGTAAAAAGTTTGGTGCAAACAGTCTATATGAATGAAATGTCATTAGAGGGTGTGAAAGTGACTGCAAAACAGCTTCCCGGCAGCCTTCCTTATTCAGAGCTCTGTGAAGAACTGGGGGTGTTGGGGGGGGTGCGGGATTATACCCCTCAGCGGTTAAACAAACTTCATATATTCATAAAAATTTCGCACTTCACTATGGGACTCTTCTTTGCCTTGTTTATCCTCTTCCACATCTATACTGCTGTCAGCCTCCTCCATCTCAGCCAACGGCCCAAATATCCACTCAGGCCCGAAGCCTAGGACTTGGTTCTTACGGCCTCTTCGCTTCCAGCGTTCAAGTCTTGTTAGCTCTTCCTCAAGCGCTTCCTCCGCTCTTCTGTCCACTCCTGCCCCTCCACAAAGCATCCTCTCCAGAGACAACTCTTTAAAATGTAAATCATGCCATGTCACTCCCCTCTCAGAACCTTCCAGGTGGTATTCTGCTCCCTCTGGAAAGCTTATGAGGAACCACATGATCTTGACCTGGCCCTACCTTGACCTTCCTCTAATCTCATCCTGTATACTTATTCCCTCATGCTGGCTGTGCTTGCTCTGCTCGTTCAGCCCTTGTTCAGAAAGCTCTGCCCCATATCTTCTGGTTGGCTCCTTCTAGTCATGAGGGTCTCATCTCAGATAGGACCTGCTCCGCACAGCCTGTCCCGACTATTAAATAGCCCACCAACACAGTACCATGTTACCCCCTTTTCTTTATTCAGCATTTATTCTTTGTCTTTTTTTGGGGGGGGGGTCTAGGCTTGTTTTTTGTCTTTCTGCCTCAAGAGTCCACGGTTTACATGAACAGGGAACTTTCTGTCTTGTTCATTATTGCATCACCCATGCTGACATATTAGCTGTTTTATACTGTATTTTGCTGAGTGAAAAAGTAAATAATCATTCTAAAAAATTACTATCTGATAGTTAAGCCCATTACTTTTCACAAGAATTTTCAGTGAAACCCTAGTATTTTTGGGTTTGCTTGCTAATGTGAAGAAAGCAGAGGGAGGTAGTAAAATAAGTTTGAGAAAGTCTAGGTTAAACAGATTTAAAAAGGTTATTTATTACTGTTCTTGGTAAAGCCTTTAGTGTGCTAATAGTGAACACAATCTCCAAGAAGGTTAGCACAATGTCAGAAGTTTGTTTTACACTGATTGTCTCCTTTGAGAATGCAACCTCTGTTCTCTTCAACACCTTCTGGGAAAGGTTGCCTCAGACAACTCCACCGTGAGAGAGTGCGGGATGGATGCTTCACTGACCATATGAAGGCTGATCTGTGCTGACTGCAAGAAGACAAGACTGACAACCAAGGACTCAGAAAAATAAGACCTATGAGAAAGTGAGAGAAGACCTCGAAAATGAATACATCAGTCGAGACTGTTCAGTTTTCTGCAGGCAGCTCTGCCCACTTCACTGGATTAGTTTTTCTGAATCTCTCACAGCTGGCATGGTGCTTAGCCTAGAACGAACATACAATAAAATAAATATCTGTTGACTGTTCATTATTGAGTGAGTAAATGTGGCCCCGGATCGCCATTAAATGATTAAGATCAGTTTATTTGTTTAAGAAAGCAGGAAAACTAAAATATTTTAGGGAATTTTTTTATTCCAAAGGATTACATAAAAATGCTGTTAATGGCTATGAGGATAGTAAGGCTTTTCATAAATAGGAACTTACCATATGCAGTATTGTATTATTCAAGCTAACTGGGACTTCAGACAGACATGCCTGTTTGCCTGGGATGTAATGGTGGAGCTCTTTGAACGGGTGAAAATGTTATTTTAAAGTTAGATTTTGAAGTAAAATTTACGTGTGGTGAGGTGTACTCTTTTTAGACATAGTTGAATGCATTTTGACAAATGTGTACAGTTGGATGACTGCTACCAGAATCTAGATGCTGAATAATTCCATCACCCAGAAAGTTTCCGCTTGCTCCTTTGTAGCCATTCCCCTGCCTCCACCCCCAGTCACTGGTGGCCAGCCGCCTGATTGCCCCCGTAGTTTGGCCTTTCCAGAATGTCCTGTGGATGAAATCATACAGCATGTCTATAGCCTCTTGTAAGTGGCTTCTTTCACTTTGCATAATGCTTTTGAGGTTCATCCACTAGAAACATGTTGCATGTATTAGTAATATGTTTCTTTTTATTGCTTTCTAGTACTTAGTTTATGGATGTATCACATTTTGTTTAGCCACTGGCCAGTTGATATCTGGGCTGTTTCAGGCTTCAGCCGATATGAATAGAACTGCTATAAACATTTGCGTACAGGTTTTTGTACAGATACATGTCTTCGTTTCTCTTAGGCAAATAACTAGGGGTGAGATTATTGAATCATATAGTCAGCGTTCTTATGAGTGTTGTGAGGAAGTGCCAAACTGTCTTTCAAAGTTGCTAGACCGTTTTTGCACTTCCTCCAGCAACGGATGAGAGTTCCTTTGCTCTGCATCCACCTGGCCAGCATTTTGTCTTTCTGTGCTTCACCTTTTCGCCATTCTGGTGCGTAGTGGCATCACACTCTGGCCTTAATTTTTGTTTCCTTCATTACCAAGGACTAAAATCAACCTGGAGTGCCTCTTGATTTCAGACCTCTACAATGTTTGTGAGATATGTTTTTTGTTTCCTGAAATGACTCCTCAGGGCAAAGCTGTTCCTCAAATTGCATTCAGATCCATTATCACTAGAGGGCAGTAAATACAAGCAGATTTAGCGTTAAGGTTGTTTCTGTCCTATTAACGCTGATCAAAGAAAATATAGCTTTTATGATGAAAAATTAGATTTTAAATTGTTATTTAAAATATAGGTTATAAGTGAATTCTAGATTGTTGTCTCCCTCTAAAACTACTTTTAAGGTCATTGAAATAGAAGAAACACTCAGTGATTTTTAAAGACATTGGTATGCTCTAGTTACTGTGTTTACTGTCCTTGTCTCAGAATTCTTCAAGGAGCGTTTAGCAGTTAGACTTGCACGTGTCGCGCGGTACAGTATTGGGTACGTGAGAGCCCACTGTATACACATTTGCTCCTTGATGAGTGACAACTCCCAGAACTTTGGTGTTACGTAGAAAGGTGTAAAATAAAGATTGAATATAGAATAAAATATTTTCCAGAGGTATGAGTTCTACCAAAAACATGCTGTTACCAGGAAAATCTGTGAGGTTGGAGAAATCTAAAAGTTAATACACTTATTCTAAATAATAAATATTTAAATTTCTTAAATATTTCAAGCACAGTACCATCCCATATAGCTTAGAATTTATTATGTCACGGACATATTGTTTATAAACTCTAGACTAAATGTAGATTAATGCCTGAAATACTTTTTTTGGCAATTTAGAGTATTCGGAAGCCAGACAGCCTGGGTTCAGATCCACTCTGCTACTTGGCTCTGTGACCTTGTGTGAGACGCTTGACCTTCTGAGCCTCAGTCTCTTCATAGTTTGGTTTGTTTTTTCCTTATTCAAAAGTGTGTCTTATCTCTCTTGACCTGTATTACAAATTCAACGATGCCAGTGTTGGTTAACATATCAATGACTCAACTCAGCAGAATTTTAAATGTCCTGAAATATCCTAAACTAGCCCAGAAAGATTAATGATTGCTTGAGGTATCAGTTAAAAAGAAGAATAAAAGAAGGGTGACATCAGAGATTCTGAGGAGTCTAATATCTGGGAGGTTTTAGAGAAAGACATAAAAAGAAAACTAAATGCCGAAGGAAGAGTTTTTTCTGTTTCAGTAAAAGTGCACACATTTGTATATAAAACCTCCTGGGTGTTCAAGAGCAGAAGATCACCCAGTCAGGAAATCTGAGTTCTACCTGAGTGAGGACACCTGTATGTTTCTCACATAGCACCCAGCACATGGCTAGGGCTGCCTTTGGGCACCAGTCTCCTGACTGCAGTTGGTTAAGATCCACTCTGTCCAGAGCTGTGGTCCTTTAACTCAAGACTTTGTGAAGTCAGCACAGGATTAGGGATGAATGAGTCCACTCCTAAATTCATACCATTTATCACACAGTTGCATCCGCCTCATCATATGGTGAACTGTTCATACACTATGAAGAGCAAAGACTAAGAGAAGCCTGGATTTGCCTCTCAGCCCTATCACAAAGGGCAAGTTACTGAATATTTGAGTGCCTGCCTTTTCACCTTAAAATGGGGATAATATCTATCCTACCCAGATGTTGCAAAGATTACAGATAAGATACATAAAGCTCTTGGTGCATAACAGATGCTTAATAAATGTTGTACCATACCTATTACAGAGTTCTTATTAAAATTTTCAGAAGCCAAGTCTGACACTAAGAGTTGTATCATCCTCACCTGCGTTGTTGAGATTCCTCTGCAGGCTGCCCACCTCCATGGCAATGGGATGGAGCTCCTAGTCTGGCTCTCATAATGGGAAAAATGAAATGCATTTCATTTAAATCAGAGCTTTAAAAAAAGATTCCTTCTTATCATTATCATCATCATCTCCCTTACTGCAGCAGATTAGGGACCTACAGTTGAATCTTTTTGTGCCTGTGGTTCACTGACTACCTCAAGAAGTATGAAGAAAGAAGCCCTGCTTCTTGCCTCCAGCACCCTCCTGATTTAGGGAACTGATTCACAGTTCAAGGCAAATGAAGCAACTGGAAGGGTGATCCTTCACAAAATGGGGGACATTCAAGCACCTTCAGGGTACCCTTATTGGGGAGTACTCGTGGAATACACAGGGTAGTCCTTCCCAGGGGATCGCTCCAGGTCCCAACCACCATTCATGTAGGTAAAAAAGTCACTTATGATTATCTGAGCCTAGAACACAACTACTTTTTACATATACGTGTGTTCCTTCTTCCTCTCTCCCTCTCCCAGCAGCCTCGTCATAAATCAGCATGGGCTTCCTCATAACCCGGCAGTGTTAGAACAGTCACACTTTCTCACAGAGTGACTCAGGGATCCCAACAGCACATTCAAGGAGACCAATGAAAGCTGCAGGACTTCTTAGGACACCCTCCACAGTCACAGTGCATCACTTGTTGGTCCCACAGGCCAGCTAGCTCAGATTTGATGCAGGGTCATTTTTGGAGACTAGCTACCTCAGTGACCCATTTTCCCCAGGAGGAAACTGACACACCAAGAGGTGAGATTATGTGTCTGTCGAAGGTTGTGCCCTAAAGAATCTGAACTCAGAGTCTGTGTTCTTAGTAGAACTTTCATCAAATTCTTTTAAAGTGTTTTTAGAAGAGCCCAACAGAAGGGGCATCAACAGATAAACTTCTTTAAACCCCCTCTTCATGGCACCTTAGTAATGTAGAAGCCATAGCAAGGTTAACAAGGGGAGCTGAGAACAGCCACACCAGTGAGGAAATGCATCCCTTCCATTTGTGAATTCTGCACATTAACTGTATTTTATAACCACATGGTACTTTTTTGTTGGATGGAGGAAGGACTTTGTTGTGTCTGTGTCACCAGGGAAGCCACTTGTTTTGTTTTGGATTTGGGAGAGAGAAGCAATTCAAATGCCTCATTGCCATTTTCAGAGCAGCTTTTATTTTGAAGAAAGAAATGTCAGAGAATATTAAAATTCATAGAAATGACTCCAAAAGGATTGGCAATGAACTAAGAATGAACTATGAGTTTTGAAGTGTTTTGTGGTGGTTATTCATCACTGTGAGAGGGAAACCCCACTCGTCCCTTCCTGCGGCAGCCTCAGCCGTAGGGATACCATTTTTAAACTGCGTTTACCAGAGGTGAGGAAGGAAAAGCTCCTCCTCGGAGGGTTGCCCTTGCCAGCCAATCACAAAGCACCCTGGGCCTAGTCCATGCCTCCTGTCCTGGTGGATCCGGGGATGGAGTGCAATTGGTGCATAGTTGAGGTTTTATGGGTGGGGTTTCTTGTCGCTCTTGCCAGCCTCTCCGCAGTTCCTTATTTGGTAGCTTTTGATAGAACTTGTCTTTCTTGCAGCCAAGCATATTGGCATACATTATTCATTAATCCTGGGAGCTCAGGGAGAGAAAGATGCAGACCCTTAGATCTTTAGAGATTTCCTTCTCACATGAATTTTCTTTACTCAGAATAGTTGTTGAATGCCGTTCCATGCTGGAGTTTCACAAATGGCATGTGTTCAGTGGGAAGACGGCTGGATGTCAGATGGGATCTAATGCAAGGCTTTCTAATATATACTTAATTCCCAATAACCTTTAAAAACGCACACACTCTGAGGGTTGTAGAGATAACCTATCAAGGTTTTGAAGACATACACGTTTCAGAACTTACTGTCTCTCTATATAATCAGTCAAAAATGCCTGAAGCCAACTACTTGCTGTCGGTGTCTTGGGGCTACATAAAGGTAAGGCTTATTTAGCCTGATTGCTCTGACTGCGTGACTGATGGTTGTAATAAATTACGATGGCGTTGAGCTTTCTCGGCAATCTTTTACTTTTTCTTAGACACAACTGCAGAAGAAATATGTGTTTTTAGTGGCCAAGACAAGGAGAAATTGTGTAACTTCTATAAGTTGTAGTTGGCATGTTAAAATGGCTTTTTAATGTGCAGCGGTTCTGCTTGTGATGTTGTGTGGATTTGCGTTATGCTTGTAAATATCAAGTGTATTAATTGCAAGGCAATTATATGAATCCACTGGCAATAAATTATTGAGCAAAATTACTAATACTGGTGTATGGCTTCCAGTTTGTTTGTTAGCACTTAAAATGTATAAAAAACTAATTAGTGGCTCTTTCTAAAAACCTGCACTAGATTAACCTGATGAAAAGTATGCTTTGTTCACCTTTGGATGTAAAGATCTAGATGACATTTAAAAATTGACATTACTTGACTTTTTAAGTGATAGATTATTAAGATGAAAACTTGATTATCTACTTGTAACACTTGAAGAAATTTAAGTTAGATGATACTGCTGCTTTTGTTCATCTGAAGAAATGGATTAATACACTGAAGGGAATGAAAATTGTGATCCCAGCCAGCAGGCTCCTTGCACGCACCCACCCCCCCCCACCCCCCGCCCCGGTAGTACCAGCCTGGTGGTCGCTGTCACGGGGGGAGAAGGCAGAAAAACCTTTTTCAGTCCTAAATGAGGCATCACTTCAGAAATTGAAATTTATTCTTGAATATGTCAGTATGTCACAATAACGCATTATTTTTAATGATCCTTTTTCATTACTTTAAAAACTCAGATTGAGTTTCCATATTTTTTCACTTTCTTTGTTTCTTTTTAAATGAAAATTTACACTTTGCTAAGGGATTTCCCTGCATTTGAAGAAGACATTTCAGTTTTCGTTGTCCAGGTAGTTATGATTCCCCACCTCCCTTTTAATCTGTAGATAGTCCACATTTTTTTATTGTTTTTATAAAATCCACATTTTCATTTAAATTCTGATAGCCATTTCTTGGCTAGAATTTTTTTTAATATACAAGAGTATAAAGGGTGATAAAGGAAAGTCTCCTAATCCTCCTAGAATTCATCTCTTAGCTTTCAGGCAGTTCATATTTGATACATTTTTGAAGGGTTTCACATTTGTATTATGATTATGAACAATACCTCTAGGATTCTCAGCATGGAATTTTAGTGTGTATCTTTGAGGAAAATTTTTGCTGGACAGCTTTGCTTATGTTTTAATATTATATTGCTAAAAACAATATAATATCAGACAAGATCAGGTGTGTTCAGGGTGGCATGGCCCTAGACTAAAAACAATATAATATCAAGAAGGACAAATAATTGCCCTTAAGAAGGACAAATATATAATTAGTCTTATTCATGTTAAAGGGTTTATTATTGTACAGCCAGTATAACACTTATCTTTTAATGCTGATATCTGCCAAACACATAATGTGTCACAGTGTGGCATATTTAAATTATTTTTAACAGAATATTATGGAGGGGGGGACAAGCATTTTCTAAATGTTAACCTTTACCACTTTCTTCATTATATATTAGGAGAATGTATTGTGTATCCAGTAGCACATTGGCATGAATACAGAAATAAAGGTGTTGAATTTAAGAATCTTAAAATTGTTAATTATTTTATTTTTCTTCCTCAACTGTCTTAACTGTGGAACATAAACCGAGGGACTGGAGTTTAGAAAGCAAAAGACAGCCTTCGATTCAGCTGCATTCCACTTTCCTTTGTGCTGCCGTGCTGCACACAGGCGTGCGGTGCAAATGAGAACAAAGGCTTTGGAAGCATTAACTGAGAAATCTTCTCTTTTCTTTGCTGCAGCAATGATTCTGTATATCCTTTCAGACTATTTAGATGATAACCAATCAAAATGACTCACCATCAGAAAATATTTAGAGGTCGCTTTCAAAAATATCTAAAAGCTCAAATAAATTGTTTTGCACTTCTCAACCAGTTCTTTTGAAAAGCAGTTCTATATTTTATCTCTTCTAAATCTGTAAATAATGTTATTCTAGGAGAAATACATTCTTTCACCTTTTCCAATCATTTTCCCTCGCATAGTAATTTTATATAGTTATCCAAATAATAGGTAGCAGTCTTAAAATCAGAGAAATCACAATTACGTGAACAATAAAAATAATAAAATAAAATTCATCTTTCTGCCCCCAGAAAAAAAATGATTGTTGAATGGTTTATTGCTCTTTATATCCAGCTATGCACTCCAAAACCAGATATAATATCAACTGCCAGTTGAGAGAGCCCTGTGGTTATTATTTTACCTTCCTGGACTCAAAGTTTTATATCAGTAGCAAAAAAGGGAGGCCATTTTAATTTTTTCTAGAAAATGTTATGTTACAAATTAATTGACTCTTCCAAGATTGTCTTTGAGTGGTCTCCCCTACCCTTTCCCTTGGGAAGAAAGGGGACTGGTTAAAATGTCTCTTCTAATTATATTAAAGGAAATGTTGATGTCCTTGGAGCTCCTCACTCGCCGTGGTGGGGAGAGAGGTGTGCACTGAATGATTTCTCCACCCCGTGTTTTTGGGTTTTGAACAAGGCAGAAGAGTAATCTGGGAATATATCAGTGAAAATAATCAGTGGAATGCACAATCTGTGATTTATCAGCCTGCACAATGGATTCCTTTCTCTGGCATTTGTTGCGTTGGTTATGTGTACTGACCAGCTATTTTGATGACTTATATAAGCAAACTGCCAGGAAAATTACACTTCATTCTTTATATACGTCCAGATAAATTCAAGTGTAGGGAGTCTGCAGATCCCAGCAGTTTTTCAGCTTTAGCATATGGCGACATATTCCTCATACCATGTTGCTTACAAGTTAGAAGGTAGTTCTGTAGGAAACTGGGCCCCCATCTAGGTTTCTCAACCCCCCACCCCCAAGCTTGCATTGAGTTACGTGGAGAGAAATGCGTGGAGAGCAGGTGGTCAGTGTGGCTCTGGCACAGACTGTGGAGAGGCTGGGAGTGGCTGAGAGCCTTGCCTGTTCCCCACCCTATAGAAAAGACTTTGTCCTGACTGGGCAGCTCTTCCTAGCAACTGTCAGCTCATAGCACAGACAGTTTCAAGTCACAGAGCTATTTCATTAAATGTATGTTTAAAATGTTTAGCAGACTCTTTTGAACATGTTTGCCTAAAGAGTTTTTCCAAAGATAAATTTTATTTGTTAAGCAAGAATTTGGTTATCTTTGAGTCTTGTGCATTATATTATTATTATATTTTTGAAGCATGGTGACCATTTCCTATATGAATAATATCCTAAATTATTTATTGGAATGAGTAGGGGAGCTAGATATTTAGATATGTACTTTTATGGGTATAACTATATCCAGCTCTAACATCTGTGTGTCTGGCAGTGCTAAAAATCAGCCATCACTATAAAAGACCCAGGGAAATAGAAAGAGCTCAAATGATGTTGAGTGCTCATCATAAATACAAGATTCTTAATATTAGATCATTTAATTAGTTTATAGCCTACAACTTACTCAAGAAAATATAACTTTATAAAAGATTGACAGAAAATGTTTTGAACACTATTGTAAATGTCTTCACGAGCATTCTTAGAACACCCCAACGTTTACTTTTTCCCAGTGAATCATAATATATAATTCTAAGTGAAAATTAACAACAACCCATGTTTCGTACACTGCATGATGCCAACTTAAAAAATACACATCCATACAAATGAAAAAAAATGCAGAGGAGGAAATATAGCTAATTTTGTATGGTTATCTCTGAACAGTGAGGATACACATGATTTCTAACTTTTTCTCTAGCTTTCTATATCACATGTGCAATTTATCATCAGAA
>VMDR010007999.1:0-38168 GCA_007922815.1 Macrotus californicus
TTCCTTTCCTCCCTCCCTCCCTTCCATCCATCCATCCATAATGAGGGTCTAGCTGACTCATGCTTAAATTAGAGAACCACTGGTATAGAGCAGGAAAAAGGAGGTAACGGGCAGGAGAACAATGTTAGAGTCTCTGCTACTTCTGAGCTGGGTGAGCAAAGGCACGTGGAATGTCAGTTTCCTCATTTCTGAGGAACATCCATTTCTATCCTGCCTGCCTGGCAGTGAGACTAAGAAAACCAACTAGGCACTCAAGGTGCTGTTCTGCTGTCATGAGTAAATACTCTGAATGGAAAGACCAAATCCCCTTGTTTCTAGCTTATGAACAAAAATTCTGTTGCTATCTGCATATATACAGTTGTATATGCTATTTTCCTTTGTAAGGATGGAATAGACTGGTATAAACTCAGTAGAATTTTTGGAATGTTTAAGTAGTTAACTCTTAAAATGATGTCTGTAACCTGTTGGCTCCAGACACGAAAACCAAGGATCACCAACCTTATTTCGCACTCATGGTTATTTTGTCTAGGAGTCCTTAAGCTTGGAATTCACTGAAAACAAGACTCGAGTCCCAGGTGGTCCCATGAGGAGCGCCACAGCCGAGCAGCAGCCCCGCCCTTTTTCCTCTGACTCATGGAAAGCCTGGTTCACAGCTATTGCTCAGGCCCCTACCTCACTTGGCCATGAACTGCTGATGCCTCATCCTCAGAGATCCACCTGAAACCAGTTTCCACCAGGGAATTGCTTCTTCTCTAAGATGACTCACTGTCCAGCTGTCACTGTAAGTCTGTGAGGCCTAGTTGGTAATTAGGACACCCAGGAGACTAGAATGCGTAGCAGAGGACAAGTTTTGACACTGAAAGTGAATGAACCCAGAGCATCCCTCTTGGTTAAATTGTTCCAGTTGGCCTTTTACCAGCTGAGAGGTTGTGAGGTCCCTTTGGGCACAGGGAAGTTCCACAAATGAAAGCATTCCATGGCCAGCTGGCCATGGTCATGTGGCCAGAGAAGCCAAATCATGGATGATGTCTGCAAGGTGGTGTCTAGACCCACCACGTTGGAAGACAACCAAATTGTCTTCTCTTTCAAATGGTTAGGATGATCAAACTTAATTTACTTCCCAAGAGGGACCTGAAGGTAGACCCAAAGTTTATTCTAATAAGAGTCCAAAATAAGTAAAACACTCTATTTTCTTCTTACCAAGTTCATGGCATGTTATAATGATTCCCTTGGACATTTTTCAGGGAGAAAAACAACTTTTTTTTGGTTGACATTTAAAAATGAGAACGGCGTTAACAATCTGATTGCCTACTTCCCTTTGCTGGACCTGCTCAGGGAATAATGACGGCATTAAACAATGGCCACAGGACTCAACTCCGCCGGTGGCCTGCTGACAACATCTCTCCAGGGCTGACAAGTGGTGTAGAGCTTGGCATCTGTGCCTGAAGTTTGCAGTAACATTTGCCTGAGACCCCGTGGCCTTGATGTTCACACTGAGGCTGAGTCAAATTCATTCTGAGGCCCTGGGAGAAAGGGCTACAGTAGGCTGTGCTCTCTCTTGAAGTGGAGAAGCCATCTTCACACATCAATTCTAATTTGCTTAAGTGCTCTGAAGAGGTGTAGGTGAAAAGAATGTGTCCTCACCATCATTATGGACAGTCCTCTAAATCTGGATTGCAAGCAGTCCCTTGGGACCTCCAGCAGCCACACTGTAAGTTGCCAAGGACCTCTGGACCACACTGGGGTGTTTCTTCATTGCCAAAAATAGCAGAATTCCATGAGTGAAGGGCAGGTGTAGAATAGGCAGACTCTGGTGGCAAGCTTCTCTTGAACTACTAAAACTAAAGACTAATCTAGTCTTGGATGCAAACGAGGGTCCTATCACATCCTACAGGTTTATCTTGAAAAGCTGGGGACAGTTCACTCACAGTCCCTAATATCTGTTAAAAGAAAAAGGGTGGATTTCCATAAACAGAATTGGCATTTCCAATATCTTTTGTTTCTGTTTTCCCCTATGTTTGGGCAGCCATGTTGACATGTGAATAGTTGGAGTCACCCCTGGTGATCTCTGCTCTGGGGTTCACTCCCCGACTTACTTATTCATTGGCCTCTTTGCTTTCAGCAATGACTAGAATTGAGGGAGGCCGAGTAGATGTTAGTGATGTGTCAGGAGGGTCCGGGGATTCACCAGGGGTTTGTAACAGCACCAGATGTTTCAGGGGCAGCTGTGCATGAACTGGAAAATTGAGGGCGAAAGGATAATTCTTCTGACCACTTTCCTTTCTCCTGTTGGTGGTCGATTAGAGCAAAAATAACTTCAGGTCCAGGAGATACTTTTCATGTCCTCCTTCTTCCCTTGGAAATGGTTCTATCCAAGACATTCTAGGAAGGGGGTCTCTTTCCTTTTCAGAGATGCTGCCCTGCTGGGTGTTGAGAACATGTTCAAAAACAACCCACTGCCCTTCCATGCTGACTTTTGTCTGGGGACTGTGATCAAGCAAACTGGTTTTGAGTTTATCTTTTCAGCCCAGCTTTCCTGACGCACGAGAGGAATCTATCAGCAAGAAGCCCATTCCGGCAATGGTTATTAGTAGCCAACAGGTACAAGGAATGCCATTCTTTCCATGATGACTACCCAAGGGGGAGAGAAGTACGAGGTTGTCCATCAATGATGGAGCTGAGGCTGAGCCTTTTGGCTTTTATAGTCCCCAGAGAAACCACAGAGCAAATGGGCTTTGATGAATGTTTGCCGAATAAAACACACAGATTCAAAGTTAGATCACTTCTTTAGGTTTCTACCATCCCAGAACTCCTTAAACCTGAATAGACACAAAAGTCACTCAGACACTTGATAAAATGTGAATCTGATGCCAGAGACCTTGGAGAAGTTGGGGTTAGGGACAGAGAAGAATCTGTTCTGCATTTCTGACAAGCTCCCAGTGATGTTGGTGCTGTTGCTGCTTCAACTAGACTGAGTTGCAAGGCACTTTACAATGCATTCTATTTAACTGTTCATATTGAAGTTGGTGGGTCTGTCTTGTTAGTAACTGCCACTCATAATGAATGCTTTCTTCTGAATGGGAGTTGGCTGGGTTACAGGAACTGCTTAATTCCTGTCTGGTAATTAGACAATTTGTCTAGTAACCAGCATCTTATTCGTGTGTAATTGGGACTTGCCTTCTTTCTTTTAGTTTTGCATCATAGTAGAAAACTTGTTTTCCACCATGATATAACGTGTGTGGTTGTGGTGTGAAATTTAAGACTCTTCAAACTGGAAGCTGTTGTAATGACTGCCACCCCCCACATGGATGCTGGGTGATGTCTGAGGGAAAGGCAGCAGGGGACAGTACTTTGAAAAATTATTATTCTTTAGGCATGCTAGATAGAAGTTAACTTATTTTTACAATTCCAGGACAGTTCACACAAGTCGAAGGGAAAAATAAACACAAACGTTCCGTATCTCCTTTACCTGGTTATGTTTGATGTCTTCAGTGGGCGCACCATATGAATTCCTATACAAAGTTGAAATTCCAGTATTTTGAGCTGAAAGCAAAGGGAACAAACATATTAGTAAAGAAAGCAAAATTTCTAATGGAGGACAAAGCAAGTTCTTGCCCTGACCAGCCTGGTTTCTCGTGGACCATTCCAAGTGGAAGAAATTCTTTGGCCCCAAACACTTCACTTTGCATACAGATATAAAGAGAGAAGCATAGTTCTTTTATAAAATCCCTATATTTTGTCAGCCTCCTGCAATAATGTTCAGATTGCAGACAGGGTCAGGGCAGGTGTGACAAACAGATGGTCATTTTGCAAGTTTTATGGTCTTCCTTTCTGGTGAAAACTGGGAGATAATAAAAGCTTGTCACTTGCACTGAAGCATGCAGGAATCTGTATCAGCAGCTTTGTTTTTAGCAGGAGAGTGACAAGAATGAAATTTCTAATTTGAGCTCACAGAAGCGCCCGGTCATCTTTCAGGTAGTTCATTTCTCAAAGGCCTGAAGGACAGGCGGGAAGCACCACCTGCATGTGCCCTGTACGTCTGGGAGGCTGTGGCTTCGGAATCCTGTGAGACAGACACAGGAGCCCCCGCTCTGCCTTGTGAGCAGCCTAGTTGAAAGGAAGGGATGTCTCTTCCAGTTACCCGCAGCTTCCAAAGGCCTGGGTAGGGTACTCATCTGCCTACTTCCTCACCGGGAACCCACCAGGCTCATGCCACAAGCCCAGAGGAAGGGCCCTGGGTACCAATCCCTTCATAGCAATGATAAAGTTATGATTAAAGAAAGATTGTGAAAACATTTTTTGTACATGCCATTGGGGTATAAAACACTCTAGAAATAAAGAAGGGCTTATCTTTTGCTTCCAGTATCTACAGGATAATGAAACAGGATGACACTTTCTCTCTTCCATCATAGAGACAGGCCACTCCAGACACAAAGCAGGTGTAACCTATCATCTCATCCGCGATTATTACTAAGAGCACATAATAGCTGTGCAATAAAGCTCCTCTTGGGAAGTTTTATTTGGGAAGTGAAGGTTGAGAGCCTACTTTTGATTTTAAACACCACTCAGACAGACTCTGGCTGAACACACATCATTTCTGTCTGTATCACTGTGAAAACCACCACCCCTTGCCAGGACCAATGCTACAGACGCCTCCTTGAAGGCCCAGCTTCTACTCTGCCCAACCCTGCTTCCCTGTCCATCCTTTTCCCAATAGCCGAGCAGGCATCTTGTTAGACAAATTGGATTATGATAAAAGCCAAGCTCCCTATTATGACCTACGAGGCTCTGAATGATCTGGCCTCTGCCTAACTTTCTGCAGCATCTCTCACTCATCTTCCCTTGTTCGGGGAGCCCCCGCTATGCTGGCCTGCTTTCCTAGCTTGAGCCTGCCAAGTTTATTTTGCTTCGGGGATGTTGTACTTACTGGCTGATACTGCTCCCTGGAACTCACTTCTCCCAGACTCTGGACTGCCTCTCCTTGCTGGTGGTTAGGTTTTGGCTCAACAGTCTCCCCCTTGACCTTGTCAGATAAAGTTACCCTGTGCACTAGATACCCTCTATCTCATTACTGTGTTTATTTTCCCCATCCTGCTCAAGGCTATGTGTTATTACCTTGTTGGTGAGCTCGTTCTATTGTTTATCTTGTGCATCTGCTTTCACTTGTGGGAGCAGAAGCTCTGTGAGGACAGAGATCAGTCTGTCCTGACACCTTTGTAGGTATCCCCAGCATCTGGGACAGTGCCTGGCCTTGATGCATGCTCACAGAATGAATGCTTTATTTGCTGAATGAATGAATCAATGAATATGAGTAAACCTAAGAAAACTTGCCTTCAGAGCTACAATTTGCTGATGGAAAATGTCACTTCAAGAATAAGGTGAGAACACTTTTCTGTTAGAATAAAAGGCAATTTTATTTGGTAGACCATGCACTATCATGCCCCAGCCTCCCTCCCTGTAGTGTTTGTAGCTTCTGAGCTAAGCGTCTCTCCTGAAGTTCTTTTCCCCTGCTCTCTGTCCACTTCACCCGTCTAGAGGAGACTGCTGCTGAGACTGAACTTGTGTCCTTTGCAGATACGTGAAGTAGGCATCTTCACGAATGCTCTGCCCCTGTAAGTGGAGCTCAGAGTAGACTCACAGGAAAATGCCTTTCTGTCTTTTATAGGCCCCTGTTTCCAACTGAATCAGCTAATATGCAAGATGAGAATGGCTTTCAAAGGCATGAGAGACACTGACAAAAACAGACTAGACCATTTGATGTAAAGGCATTTGGGGAGCTTAGAATGGAGGGCAAAATCCCCCAGTGAGTTTTTAAAGTCAGCCTGTGTAGCTGCTGGGATCACGCAGCCCTCCTGTGATGCGTGCGTCTTAACACGTAATGTTCCCAGGGGATTATGACTGCAAGAAAAAGCCATAACAGTCCTGCACGCCTGAATGAGCAGCTGACTTTGGCTCTCTGAAGGCTCCCCCGTGCCAGAGAAGCACTAAAGACAGAGACATTTTAAGAGACTCCATCTAAGTGAGAAAATGAATCCAGAAAAGTTGGGTGGAGGGAGGCCTGGAATGAAAAACCTAAATGGATCTATATTTCTAAGACGTCATAGATGAGATTATAACCCAGGCAAGGAACTGCTTTCACTTTAAGCTTTCCCATCGTTGGATTTTGAGGGTGAAGCTTCCTATGGTTTTCCCACAGCAGAGAGAATGTTTGCTTTGGGGGAAATGGTAGGACATCCTCATCCACTGATGCCTTAGAAACAAGAAAGTGGCAGTTTTTCAGATTTTTCAACACACTGAACTCTAAGTGTCCTCTGGACTTACTGGTGAATGAGAAAAAGTAGTGCTCTTGAGGAGGAGGTCATAAGAAATGTGATCTGCAAGTAAATACTGGAATGATGGGCACTTGGGGCAGTGTGGCAGAGCGGAGGTTGGCAATTCATCCTTTGCATTCCTATCTGACTTGCAGGCTCTCACCTGGTGTGGGTGAGGACTTATTCAAACCCTGTAGAAGGTGGTGAATGCCACCACCTGTCTCACCACAACACCATTATCTCCATCCCCCTCATTGCTGATACCTCCTCATTCACACCGTCCTCACTACTACCTTCTCCATCAATAGCAGCAGCACCACCACCATCATCAATATAATAACAACTGCCTCTTACACAGTAC
Source organism: Macrotus californicus (assembly GCA_007922815.1). Classification (NCBI taxonomy): domain Eukaryota; kingdom Metazoa; phylum Chordata; class Mammalia; order Chiroptera; family Phyllostomidae; genus Macrotus; species Macrotus californicus. The sequence continues at coordinate 6,673 of VMDR010007999.1, forward strand.
TTGTTGGCTTTAAGGGAACCTTCCTGTATAAACATGTTATTCAATAAAGCTATCAGTGTCCTTCTAGGCTTGCTACATGATTGATAGTGTATTACTGAATTGCATTTTTAAATTAATTAGAGCAAAGCTGTTAAAGCCTCTATATAAGTTTGAAAATTTACATATATCTCAATACTGGAGTTGTTGAGATCCCTGCTATTTTCTAGGAAGACTACACATCAGAAACATATTAGATTTTATTTTTAGTTTATTATGTGTGCAGGGCATGATTATCTACCCCTGGAACTATCTTAACATAAACACTCACATTTAAAAAGCACTTAACATAAACACTCACATTTTGAATGATTCCACTGGGCAAGAAAGTTCAAGAGAAAAGTTAAATAACAATGCAGTCAATTTCACATTTTTTCTTATAATTATATCATCTCAATTTATCATTTCAGACTGCCCGCGAGGTGGCTACCTCAGGCAATAATAGTCACAAAATGAATGGGTCAGGTGAATTTGATGTCCCTGCTGCTCTGGAGCAATCAGGGCAAATTAGATTCTCTGCTGAGTGTGGTGACTGTAGGGACTGAGCATCTACATTCACAACTTTCCTTGTTCATGCTCATCCACAGCTGGGGTGGCATTGATGGGGAAAAAGCCAATGAATGAGAATCATAAGGTGCATCCTATGTAACAAGCTCAGTTCTCCCACTCAGGAGATGGTTTGGGAGTGAGGCTGAGACATTTGCTCACAGGGTCTGTACCTGGAGGCAGAGTGTCCAGCTAGGAGCTGGACTCGTGAGCATCTGTTGACTATGCCTCTCTGTGCAGACATACAGAGTTACCTGGGGAAACACTGTCTCTAGGGAAGTACATTTACCATTAGAAATATTTTCTTAGCTATTCTGGTCTGGAAGAAATCTTCATAAATCATCCTCCTCATCTCTTCTGCTCCCCGGCAGTTCTGCACCTAAATATTAGAGAAATGTACCTCATGCTTTTAAGATTTTTCTGGTAAGAGGGTCTCAGTGTGTGTTTAGAGCTGTGCTCTTTACACCCCAGTGTGATGACTGGCCCAGTCTGGCCCTGTTTTGTTAAAGCCCTGTTCCTCATGGCCAGCTTTCAGGAGGGACCCATTTCTACATCCATATGGCAAGTCCTTAGTTAGAAATCCTGATGACTGCGGCAGCTCTGTTTCCAAGGCATAACCCCTCTGCATCCATATCCCCAGGTCTTCAGAGGAGGGGCAAATGGGGGTAGAAGATAGTGTGTGGGGAGCCTGGAGGGGATGAGGAATGTGAAAGGCAAAACCTTGCCCCAAGGAGAGCTGCACAGAATAAAAGGAGAGTTAAGGTCAAGTCTGGTTATTAAATGCCCTGGGCGGGGCACACTGGCAGGGTGGTGATGGGCACCAATTTGGGCCACCACAGAGTACCAGCTGCTGAGAAAGGAGAGACAATGGGTATGATTGGGGTAGGGAAGGATGAGGAACATGAAAGACCGATTCTTCCTCAGGGAAACTGTGGCCATTGGTACGAATGAATCTTCTTGGGAGTTCAGTTTCAAGGTAAAAGGAGAAAATGTCTCAACAGAAGTGGGTTTCCCTTAAATTCTCTTCCTTTGCTGTCTTTCCTATTCCTCCCCTTCCCCCTCCTTTCCACTTCCCCTTCCTTTCATTTTTTATCCTTTTGCTCCTCCCTCCATTCCTATTGGGCAAAGCTTGATATGCCAACCAAGAAGAAAGCTATGGTGACTTCTCTCTAATTTGAGAGAATATTATGAGCTGGGCAAGTGAGAAGAAAGGGGCAGATAAAGAAAGACGGATGATAAGGTGTGTAGAAGACATTTTCTCTTAGCTATTTTCAGGAATAAGATGCTAAATTTTTATACCCCTCACTTAATCTCCTCATCTCCAATTCCTGGGGTTCTTTACTGTCAAGCTCTCAAGTGACCTGCTCGCTGCTAAGCCCTGCTGAGCTGTCAACCACGGCTTGAAGTCTGATGTCCTAGTCTTCTTCCCTGTCCCTGATCAAGTCACCAGCTCCGAGGGGGTGACACACAAAGTTGAGCTCACCTGTCATGGTGTCTTTCCTGGAGGTGTGTTCTCCTTTCGTTCCGTGGTAAGTGGCATTGCTGCCAGTGGACTCGTAGTCTGTTTTCCTTTCTTTGAGGCTGATCATTTCCCGAGGTGAAGCTGGGGCACTTGCTGCATAGAAAAATCAAAAGGATGATTTTCCGAGTCTCATTTCACAGCATGGATAGTGCTCCACATGAGCAGTTAAGGTCATAAATACGCTGGGATCAACATATGTCAATATGTGTGCATGGATCTGTTGCTTTTCTTGTCATTACTCATTTCCTTATCTTGTGTCATTTGGTGTCTTGTAGTTAAGGGGACACATGATGCTTAAGGCAAGTAATTAAGAACTCTATCCTGGGGCCATCGTTTTCAGAGAGACATTCCGGTGGGAACATGACCTGCCCAAGGTGTACGGGACAGTTTTAAAAATGAGATCAGTTTTGGTTTACTTCTCTTTTCTTCTCATTCCCTCCCTCCCTCCCTCTCTCTCTCTTTTCCTTCCTTTCTTCTACCTTCCTCCCTTTTTCAATTAGATGTGTTTCAGAGGAACTATTGCTGATATTGAAGAATCTCTGATTAAAATAAGTGCAGTTGTACTTAAATACAAAGTCACCCAGAAATTCCCCTAGGAAGCCAAAGGAAGCAACTCTCCACACAGGGTGATCTATGAAGCCAAAATACCCCAGCTTACAAAGATCCACCTGTTGGGGTGGGTTGGGGGCAGGGCGTGGGGACAGCTCCTTCTTCTTGATGGGGCAGCATCTTGCTCCAGCTCTTTCGATGAGTGCCCCTGACAATCCGTCACCCACACCTTGCATCTCAGCCAGCCCTTTGATGCTTGGTGGGCCCTGGAGAGTGAGCTCTCTCATCCCTTTGTGTCTCCATGTCTACAGTGGCGGATTGTGATTAGGGGGGTCCCCTGGGAATTCCATGATTCTTTAACAAACTGGCCCCAGAACACAGAAAAGGCTCAACTTGGAGGTAAAAGAGTAAACAAAAAGAGGTTTAGTTTTCTTGAAAGATGGGATGAACTGGGAGGAACTAAACAGCCCTGTCAATGCAGAGATGTGGTGGAGGGTGCACAGTATGCCCGTGTGTGCAGTGCACCCCACCCTGTGGTTATCCTTACATTGTTCTCCATGCTCCTCGAGATGCCACTCATATATGGAGCTTAGTCAATTGCATCTAACTCCATGAGCTCAGCAAAACACAATTCTGCCTCAAAGCCTTCCCCAGCTCCCTGTGCTTGGGGGCAGTGCTCCAGAAACTCGTCTAACCTTGAGACTCACCTGAGATCTTAGGGATTCCAGGACTTAGCCCCAGATCTTTGGGGTCTGAATTTTCAGGAAACAGGCCTAGGAATCCATATTTAACAAGCAGACTTGGTGATTATTAAGGCTAAGGAAACTCTGGGGAACTTCAATTTTTAGGATAAAGCCCCTTTTTCTTGGCTAGTGTCCATGCTCCTCCCCAGTCAAGCCTCAGTTTTCTCTGAAGCTTATCATTCACACCCTCTGCAGAACCCCTCAGCTCCAGCCCACTGGGTAACCTTGATCCCTGAATCCCTCTTTTCACTCTCTGAACCATTGCTTCATTTCATCAAATTCAGTATCTCCTCTGTGAAAATCCCTGCTCTAGACACTGGGAGACAACATGAGTTGCATCGCACTTTCTAAAGCAGAGGAGCTCTCAGCCAGGTGAGGAAATGGACATGCAAATAAACCAGAATAAGAGGCTGGTACCAGTAGATGTCACAGCCAAATGCTGGGAGATAAACAAAGGGGACTTTCCATCATTTCCTGTCTCCTGAAAAGCCGCCACTCACTTCTCAAACCTATCACAATAGAATCGAGGCTCACTGCTCAGCTCTTGAGACTCTCAGAGGTTTCTAGTTCTGGGCTACCCATCAGAAATAATTACTTGGAATACTTTGAAAAATACAGATGCTTGAGTTCTACCCCAAACCAGCTGGACCAGAATCTCTGGGTGTAAACCCAATGGGAAGACAGGGAAGGAGAACACGTTTGCTCCATGTAACTCAACCAGACTCTGTCCAGTTCCCATGTATTCCCAGAGCCTCCTCCACTGTGTCCCACTCACCTCCTCCACCCGCTGCCCCTCTTTCCTGTTCTCCATCCTTCTTTCCAGGGAGAGTCCCTTGCCTGCCCTTGCTCCTTTGCTTCTAGGTCTTTCTGCATGAAGGCTAGCCTTTTATTAGTCACTGCCAGGCAATCATAAAGAGACAATATTTTGAAGCCTGTTGACCAAAGCTTTTAAAATTAGAATCTAACATTGTACAGATGGTGGGGTTTATTAAACTACATCAAGTGTGTAATTATCTCTCGAGACCTCACACACAGTGGTCTCCGGTAAGCCTAGGTGATACTCTGGGAAAAATCATAGCACACACACAAGTGTTTATTAGGTGTCTTTGATGTGTCTGGCCTAGGGAGCAACAGGCAGCGTCTTAGCTGAATGGCTGGGATATTAACATCCTGATAGGGTGCTGCTGCTCCTTCTGGCACCTTCCAGTCTATTAGAGCATTTCATCTTCCTAATGCTGATTGGTTCTTAGCAATTTGAGCTTTTGAAAAGACATCATCCTTGTGCTTGTCAGATTTGTTGAGTTTTATTTTTTTAAGAAGTATGGAAATAATTTGCAGTGCTTCTGAGACAGGCAGAAGTTTCTCCAGTCACAGAAGGTGAGGGCCCTGACTTGTCTGCTGTGGGACTAAACGTTAGGAGCAGTAAGACCACACTAAAGAATGTAAGCTTTCATGGGGCTGGGAGAGGGTCATTTATTTCCGTCAGGTATTCCCCATTCATTTCTGATTTTCCTCATCATCCTGACAGTGCAGCGCAGCGCAAAGCTTCATGATAAACATTCTCAAGGAGAGAGGGGCTTCTGCTGGGGTGTGATCTCTATCACGCCCTGTGAGCGGTAGCTCCTGAAATTATTATTTCCTCAGCAGTGAGAAGGCAGCAAAGAGTAGGGAGAAAATTTCTTCAATAAAAGCCTATACAGGCGTGTGTGCGTGCACATGCATGCACATGTGTGTGTGTGTGTGTGGGCATGCGTGCATGAGCATGTATATGCACATATAGTTATTTATCCTTCTCACAATGGAAACCACAACACAGAAATCAAAAGAAAAGTTTTAAAAACTTACACTTTGAGTAAAACCACAATAAATCCTATGTCACATATATACCAAACAATGTGCTCATATATTTCTTTAATTTTTTCTCTAATCTTTGGCATTATATGACATGATTGAAAAACGGTATAAAAGTAAAATATCTCTACAAGTAAGTAAAAAATGTTAGTTCAACAGCAATGAGAAGGTGACAAAATTAGAAAAACATAAATGGCTTAAAGATTATGCTTGCTTGTAATATGAATTTATCCATGATTTAGCTGCTGGTTTAAAGGTAATAATAAAAAGCTGGTCAGTAATGAAATCCTCAGTGATGTTGTTCAAATGTATAACATTCCAAGTGAAGAAACAGCACGTCCTCTCTCTCCTATTCTGTTATCCCACTTACAATTGATCAAATGAAACTCAAACTATTTTCAGTTGGAAAAACATCCATGGAAAACCCTGACTTGCAAACACTTCACAGTTTTCTTTGTCTTTATTCCTCACCGAAGGTAGGTCAGTGACCTGCCTTTCACGTCCACAACACCTGTGAGAGATTTTGAGGAATCCGTTAGAGATTTGTTCTGAGTCTGTGTAACACAGAGTTGCCATGGCAATAAAAAAAAACAGAGTCATTTGCTATTTCCAGCAAACGTGGGAATGGGGAAGGCTCTCCTCTCTGTGGGGGTGAGCTAAGGGGCTAGGAAGGAGGGAAATCAGGCCTGGCTGGCTCTGGGAGTCTCTTACCTGAGCGGTTGTTGGGAGACACGCGCACAGGGGAGATGGAGGGCGTGCGGGAGGAGGAGTAGGGTCTTTGCCGATCTCTCTCGATGGTTGAAGATGAGGCTACAAAGTGATATTGTGACCATCCATCCTGCAAAGACAGCACACTTCTATTAAGTGGGGAAGGCAGAGTGATCCCTTTACTTCCTGACATTTCCAAGTATTTAAATTTGCAAAACATTCCTGCAATCTGTCAGAGGCAATCATGGAACTCTGCGCCATCATCGAGGTTAACAGAGACAAGTGTGAATTGAGACCCACCTCCTGCTCCCTGAAGACAGGCTGACACAGGAGAGCCTGCTTTCCTTCCCAAATGTGGAATAAATGGTCTCTTGGCAAATCTGCTTTGGCCAGAGCTTTTATTTAAATGAAAATGTCATGCTCAGAATGTTGAATGATCCTGAAACTGTCTCTTTTTTGTCTAGCTGGTTCCAGCTCTACCTGGCTCTCTTTTCAACCACCTTCCAAAAGGGTTTATACTTTGGTTCACAGGACCAGGTGCCAAGCAGCATTCTCCCTTCTGGTTTGTCTCCCCTACATTGTGCTGAACTTCCTTCTCTGTCACAAATGCCCAGTCTCCACCTGCTCAAAGCCTTCAGCATGTATTCACGTTTCCACTCTTATGTTCTCTGCTTTGCTCCAGAAATTATATTTTTCCATTCAGAGCATATCCAAAATGCATCCTACCCAACTGATCCTCCTTTAAGCCTTCCAGTATCTAGTTAATACATGAAAAGCATATAGACTATCTTTCATTATAAAAATTATATAAATACATAATGGATAATGTTATGAATTTAGAAAGCATAAAGAAGAAAATAAAAGTAGCCAACAATCCACTCCCTCTTCCCTCAGACGTCCTGATAGGATGTCATGGTATTTCCTTCCAGTCTTTTTTTCTTTTTCAAGCCAAGTTTATTTCTATCGGAGTAATATATCAAATAGCACTGGCAGTGTACATAGAAAGGCACACACTGCCCTACCCCCAATTCCTGCTTCACTCAGGCAACCATTTACAACTCTGTTAGCTTTTTCTTTTTCTGACAATATTTAGACATTTAAGGGACTCAATGGGACATACTTTGGGGTTATAGGTAGTGGCTCAAGAAATTGCTTTAGTCAAAAGTTTAGCTTCTTTGGTTATGAGTAAGTATTGGGTTGGCCAAAAAGTCCATATGTTTTTTTCCCATAAAATAAAAGACACATTTTTCATTTTCACCAACAACTTTACTGATTTGGATATTTTGAGATGTCAGCTATCTCTCATGTGGTATGATGTTGATTATTCTTAATTGTCCTGATTTGATCACTATCAACTTCAGCTGATCTGCCCAACCATGAAGCATCATCCAGCAAGAAATCTCCAGCAACAATCTTCACTAACCCCTTTTGACACGTTCAATCAGCCACAGCACCTTCTCTATACACTGCACAAATCTTTTTTTTGTGTGTGTTTCAGCTGTATTTTTACCTTTCTTGAAATAATAAAGCATAATATTCCAAAAGTGTTGCATATTTCTTCCATCTTCAGTATTAAAATGGCCACACAGAAATTCACCAATTTTGATGTTTTTTTTAAATGCACACTGATATGACAGCTGTAAAAATACAATCTCACAAATTGTTTCAAATGTAGATAAAGTCAACTAAGTGCTCCTAGAGCCGTCTTATAGAAAAAACCAAACAAACTTTTTGGCCAACCCAATAATAATATTGCATATGCCATTAAGCGTTTGAGTCCCAGGGGATATTGTCAGCAGCGTGATCGCGCTGCTTGGGACTCAAACGGTTAAAGGTGAGCAAGGTACTTTACATCAGAATATCAGCTAACACTTAGTATTTGATAGGTTCTAAGACCAAAGCAGACAGCTATATATAAATGCGACACAACCCTAGGGTTGGTTTTATTGGCAAGATATGAATGGATTACTCAGCATCACTGTCTTACACACGCTTTTGGGGATACGTTTTGCTCTGCAGTTCAGATTCCATGATGTTTAGATTACTATGGGACCATGGAAGTTCTTACATCTCTGGAAATGTCAAAAACATGGATGTAATAATAAAACTATATACAAAGAAATAAATTTTTATAAGGACACAACCCAAAAGCTTTCCAATTCTTTGTAAGACCCAGTTCTGAGAATGCTAATGTGTGACAGAAACGTGATCTTGCCAGTAACTTGTCTATGCTTGACAGGATTGGCAGATACCAGAGGACGATGAGGAGTGTGTCAGAGGCACCAAGAAAGCCATCTGGGTCAGACACCTCTGCACATGGTGTGCCTGTGGACACAGAAGCTTTGAATGCAGCTGGGAGTCCTAGGAGAAGCTTAGGGAACAGGGCAGAGTGGTAACACTTCTGAGGCTCTTGATTCCAGCCCCTTTCTGAGCCCCTTTCAGCTCCTGGGAGCCCCTGGAGGTGCACGAAGAGGAGCTCTGGTTACTTCTCCATCTCCATCTTCCTCTCATTCACAGATGCAGAGTGAAAGGTGTGATGCAATGACCGAAACAAAGAACTCTAACATTGCTGCTTTCAACGTGATGGTGATACCTACTTGCAAATGTCATGGAAAGCAGTGTAACACTGGATGTTATAGACCAGGGTACAGATCAATCAACACCTGTTTTACTTCTTCAGAATAATCAGTTTCCTTGAGGATAAATGTACTGCCCTTCCACATCTTTTATTGCATGAAATTTTTCATCATTCAATTGAAAAAAAAAATGTTTTGCTTTCTAAAGAAGAGGGGAAATGAAGACATATTTTCTTTAGGAAAGTAATTACTAAGGTAGCACTTCTTTTATCCAAATAGCCATGTAATACTTGTTATCTAGACAGCTTGCAATCAATTTATTACTCATTTACTTCCCCCTGTCATTCAGAAAGGCTTGAAAGTGGTTTACATAAACACATACAACCTGGGCATGTAGCTTTTAAATCATTATTTGTCTCTTTGATCACTACTTTTTTTTTAAGTGTTAACTCCCTATAGACCAGGGACTTTTTCCTGAATTCTATTTTATTGGGTACTTAACCATAGTTTCTGTTTGCATCAACCCTTTCACCACCAGGGATTAGATAAGACAGCTCAGGGAAGAAAAATGGAATGAAGAATAGCCACAGTAACTAGGGAAGGGCTGTTAATCCTTAATATTGATGATAAGGAACTCTTTTAATGTCTATTGGTCACCTCCGGCAGAACGACCCAGAAGTTGTGCCCTTCAGCTCAAAACCCAGCCAAGCTGTCAAAAATGTGATATGATATCTGTGCTTCAAATTGGTTTTTATTTTTAATGCATTAAACTTAAAACTGGAGGTTGTTAAATTGTTCCAAGTATATAGAGATAGAAATCCAAAAGAGAAGAAAAGTTCAAAGTCATTGAACTTTAAATTGCCACAAGGAATAATCTGATTTTCTTTATCTTCCCCTTTCACCGTCCTTGCACCGTTTCAGCTTCTGTGTGAAAGTTCCTGATGTGTTTCTTTATGACACTGTATTATTCCCCAAAGCTACTATCATCCATTTTGTACTTTCAGGGGCCCAGAGTGCACGGGAATCAAGGTAATGTTCTCCACAGCCTCACAACTACCAGCCCTCACGGTGTATCTGCAGATCTTCCCCTTAAGTATTTTGAGTTCCCTGAATTTTTAGCAATCTCCATTTTATTTTTTCAACCATCCTGTAATCAGCTCCAAGACAACTGGGTTACTGGAGAGACTTCCACCAACAGAGCTTAGGTGATAGGGGGCTAACTAACTGAGAGGCTCTCAGACTGGTCTGTGTGAGGTTAGTGCAGCACATGCTTGCCCCAGAGCTTCTTATTCTGGACATTTTGTAGGATCGCCAATTAGAATCAGCAAATGCATTTGTTAGGTTTGTGTGCAGAGGATGAGCTAGCACTGTTTGTCGAGACTCAAAACTGTTTGCCTTGGGTCTCTCTGTTGATGGAGAGGTGAGATTAGAAATGTGTCAGGAGTCAGCTCTTTACCCAGTACACGGTAGTATCATAATTGCTGGTAAACTCTGTGCCAGTTGCTTTTCCATAAATAAAGGTCAAAGTGACTCAATTGGCTTGGAGAGTTTTAAAAATAGAAATGCCGGGGCCATAAGCCCCGAGATTCTGTTTACATTGTTCTGTCTTGGGCCTGGCCACTGGCATCTGCCAGAGCCCCTAGCTGATGCTAACGAACAGCCCGACCAGAATCACTGGCTTGGAGTGTCCATGCATAGGCGGCAGTGACTAATAGGGACACAGAATACATTTTTAAAGTGCTAAATCCTAGGAGGCCCTAAAATCACTGACTTTATTTGGAGATGTCAGATAAGGCATTCTCAGGGTTGGCTTTCACAGGAACAAAAATACTCCCAACCACAGAGCAGAGAGGTGCCACACACACACAGTGGGGCCTGATCACACCTGATTACCTGCTATTCACTGGCTGTGTGATTCAATTTCACACATCTGTACCGCAGATCAGCCAGCTCCACAGCCTGACACAGCACCTTCCCTTTTTATACCTGTCCAATCTGACTTATCCTGCCCAGTTTTGTGCTAGGGAAACGGGAGGCAGGCACTACCTGTTCATTAAATTACTGCTGCTAAGTGAATTATGCTCCTGAGCTTTGGAGGAGCTTTGAGCAATGCTACTTAGCATTATTTTCTTCCCCTGCTGTGAACAAAATGCTATGATATCACACTCAAAATGCTGCAACCCTATCCGGCTCTCCAACTGTGAGGCAGGGCTGCAGCCTTATTGAATTCTGAAGTCCTGGTCCCTAACACAGGCCCTGCAGCACAGAGGTGCCTAGTGTATCTTAGTGGGATCCAATGATTTCAGATGGCTGCATTAATTATTGTAGCATGAAATGCTGACCTATGTCATTGGCTTTGCAGCGAGCCTCTAAGTTCTTACACTGTATTGTTCTATAACAAATGAAGGCCATTAGAACTTTTATTCTATTTTATTTTTTTAAGAAAGATTTTCTTTATTTTTACAGAGAGGGGAAGGAAGGGAGAAAGAGAGGGAGAGAAACATTGGCCTGCAACCCAGGCTTGTGCCCTGACTGGGAATCAGACCCAGGACCCTTTGGTTCACAGGCTGGCGCTCAGTCCACTGAGCCACACCAGTCAGGGCCATTAGAACTTTTTAATTATTTTTTAAAAATTCTAGCTTAGAGCAACCTCATCAGTGTCATCATCTGCTGTTGATATATCTGTCTTTTATGGCATACTTGCAGCTATGCTGAAGGCAGTGCTAGTTTAGGTAAAATGGGGCCAAAAAATAAAATAAAAGTCACTGGCTGCCTGCTCCTCTTTAAACAATAACTTCTCTCAGCTTCCCGTGTCTCAATGTGAGGTATATAAAACTGCCTCCTCCTTAACCAATCTTGTAAATAAGTTTGAAGCATCATTATACCTGGGCACATCTGGTCCTGGATTATTGCTCATAGCTCTCAGAGCACAGCTTTGCTTACCACCTCGGGCCCTTCTCTGCTCTGTCTTGCGTCCTGCAGCTCAAAACTCATGCACATGTGCACAGCAAATATACTCAGTTCTCCCCAAACACAAGCCCTTAGCAGAGCCAGGGTAAAGAAGGAGGAAAAGGGAGAGTGCATCGATTTCTCATTAGAGACACTGCAATACATTTTAGGGCTGGGTACTGGAATACACACCTACTTCTGGAATGTGCCCACCAGACCAAAGGGGCCGGTTTCTGAAAGGGTCACCTTGTGGGAACATTGCTGGGCAGGGAACTGTGATGACCAGAGCAGGGTGCGGTGCATGGCAGCAGGTGCGTAGAGCATTTCAGTGCGATAGGATAAAACTGAGCCACATGGGAGAGTTCCCAGCCTTCCTTCTACCCCGACTGCCCAGAATATTCTGTTACTGCTGCTGGCTGACCACTGGACACCACGTCCCCCGCCCTCCCTTCCTGCCTTCCCGCCACCCCACCGCCCCATGCTGGATCAGACAAGGAAGGAGGGACACTGCCATCTGGAGGAGCAAGGAAAGGATTAGGGAGAGATGCTGCTCCATCTGGAGAGAGAAGGTGAAAAGGGGAAGTAAACATATTGAGGGCTATTTGCAGGATCTAAGGATTAGGGAGAAAGAAAAGGGGTTATATTCCAAATCCTCACTGATGTGCTTTAAGGGATGAGGTTAACAGGAACTGGAATTTCACATTACTTCTGTTGTGACCTCTGATCTCTGGAAGGAAGCCCATTTTAGAGAATGGTCAAGGATGGGGTGGAAGGGGACAGAGTGGGTGAATGGCCACAGCTATGATGGGAAGTCAAATTGCTCCCAGCTACAGATCTGTTTCCAAAGCACGTGTTGTAAATTTTATCTTCTGAACTTCGAATTTAGGTTTAACAAATCTTTTCTAATGACATGTGGCCTTTCTGACTCAGGCAAAAGCGTTAATAAATAATTAACCTTGAAAATGGAGACTAGATTTTTATTTCTACTGGACGTATCAGTTAGAACCCAAAATATATACTACCACATTGTTAGTGTATAGTCATTGGTGTTTTTCCTTCCTTTTTCACCTCCCCCCTTTTCAAGCAGGTCTGGACTTTGTGAATCTGAAAAGATTTATTTGGTCTCTAAACAAGGATTTCTCAGTGGGCATACAGAGACTATTTGGTTCTGAAGTAACAGATAGAAGTTTTTGCTTTGGTTGTCTTTGAAAGCGCTCAGCTCATAAAGCTTGTCAATTCTAATTTGCTTTGAGTGACTTGAGATATAAAGAAAGTATGGAGAAAATCCTCTGGGCTTTTAGCAACCCAAATTCCTCCGTTCATTCAACTTAGGACACTCATAGCTTGTTACTTGAATTCACTAACAGGACCTCTTCATCAGGAACCTGTTTTTTAAATGAAAGTCAGGACATGAACTGTTTCCATCCTCTGAAAATGGTGCTCTAAGACCTCACTGCTCCCTTATAAGAAATTCGATTGCTAAAAATTGCGATGGTTTTCCAGTCATTTTAAAGTGGAGCGAGCCTACTAATGTACTCACATGAAGCAAAGAAAGAAAAGACCGCAAATTAGTGGTGGTTATACACACATTCCCCTTGTTGCAATAAAAGGTATTTTATTGTGAGTGCAAAAGGGACTCTGCAATAAATAGGACAAGGTCAGTGACCAAAAGTGCCTTCGACAGGGTGATTTGACCATAAATTCCGAACCAGGCAGGTCACTAGCTGGTCATGCCTCAGGCCTATCACCTTCTTAGTAAAAGGTCTATCTTTGCCTTAAGCAAGCCCTGCCCATTGTCCTCAGGAATCTAGGTTAAAGCACCATTGAAATACCGGAATAATCCTCTTTCTCAGAGCCCTCAGAGTATAACCACGCACAGGGAGCACAGGGCCTTGTAAATGTTAAATGTTAACTATCTTGTGATCCAATCACTGAGGTTTCCCCTCCTTGCTTTCTCTGTCTCCTTAACCTACCAGCAATGAACCTCAGGTAATCGTCCCCACCTTACCTGATTCCCAATGTATGAAAAGAACTGCAAGACTGCCGTTCTCTGGAGCATTTTCTCAGTCTGTTGAGATCTTGCTTCTTGGCATGTCCTCGGTTTGGCTTAAATAAACTCATAACACTTTCTATAGGTCTGGGCGTTCTAACACCAACAATACAGGGGAATGGACATGGAGCATTCACAGTCTGTGTGACTGAGACCAAGCCAAGTTTCACATGTCAGTGAACTTCAGCTCCCTCTGCTGCAATAAAACAAGCTTCCCTTTATTTTTAAGGCAAACTGCAAAAGAGTCATTAAAACTAATTCACCCACAATTCCAAAAGCTATGAGAGTTAAATATTTAAGCTACACTGCAAGGGCCGAAAGGAAGTATTTGCAGTTTAATGCAGAAATAAATACCACCTGGCATACAAGTTGCTTTCACTAGTTTGTTTCAGTGTTGGTGCTCCTAATAAAACGTAATTAAGTTGGTTTGGATACTTACAGATAACAGGATATATAAGAGTAAGAATCTTCAGCAGTACCATATTTTAAAAGCAAATACCAAGTAAATCCACTTCAGAAATTCAATTTACTGCCATTGGCCTAATTTTAAAGAACCAATATCACCAAGAAGATGTGACAAGTTGGAAATGCATACAATTTGGTTGAAGGAAGTAGTTGACTGGTATGAACACAATGCAGAAAACTGGCTCAGAGAAACTGAAATAAGACCAAGTTAGTCCTCTTGTTTTCCAGGCATCACTTTTGAAGTCTTAAAACAAAGAGCTGACATAAATGGTCTTGGTCACTGGCCTTCATACTCCAAGTAAGGGCTGCAAAGTCAAAGTCAGGGTGAAGCTGAGTAAAGTCCAGTCTTCAGGATTGCTAATGAAAATGCCTGGCTTCTAAGTATCAAAGTTATTTTAACCTTTGAAAAGCCAGGCATTTTATACACACACTCAACAGCAGTCAATACGTTCAAAGCTCACCCTGGACCCTAATGTCCAGGTCTCCAGATTCCACCCCATTTAAAAAATGCCATGGAAATGGAAGCACTCAGTGAGTGCATCCTCTGCTAAGCTTATACTCTGGGGCAGCTACACCGTTGCATTTACTGAATAAGCAGCTCTCACTGCGAGACACAGAGGCAAGAATAGGGAAAGAGGCAGGCAGGAGATGGACCTCTAAAAATGGTCACGACACATCACATTTGTAGTAAGAGCCATGAAGGCAACCAGCCTTGGAGAGTTGGATAGAGTCAGGGAGGTTTCCTTGAGGAAGTGACAGCTACACTGAGATGGGAGCCACCAGGCTTGGTGGGAGGAGCGCGGAGGCATTCCTGGCCGAGGAATCAACCTGTGCCCATGCCCTGCAGTGGCTCTGAGGGCGGCACAGCCTTGCGCCTGCAAGGAGAGCGAGGAACACCTATGAGGCCAGGGCAGCTGAGACGCAGTGACTGAGGGGGACGCTCCAGGCAGGTGAGCTGGGAGAGATGGGTAGGGCCTCATCAAGAGAGAACAGGAAGCTACAGAAGAGTTTTCACTGGGGGACTGACTAGGGTAGATTTGGATTTATAAAAGTGTACTACAAATGCTTAAAGGAAAACAAGTTGAAGATGGTGAAGTAGGTTGAACACAATTGACGTGTGCTTTATTTTGTATTTTTGATGCTATATATTGTATTAGTGATTAGTGATGAATCTGTCATCGGGTTAAATGGGTCACTCCCAGTGAGTAGAGCATGGCTGGCTCTCAGTGCAGTGCATGAGCCCTATGCTCCTTAGGCTTCCTCACGGGCATCGCTGACAGCCTGTCATGGGCACCGCGCTATGACAGGGCAAGGAGCAACACAAAGCAGCACTCGCCCCCTTGGGTGCTGTTACTGTTCTTGATATTGCTTGAGCTACAAAAATGAGTCTGGAAACTTATAGTCCTTCCTCTTCTCCCACTGAGCTGGCCTCTCTGCATAGGACTAAGGGGGCAGGGCCTTGGGACAGTTTTCAAAATTGAAGCCAACTGGTAATTACTGCAGAAGCATTTTCAATTTATGGAAGTACTCTGGGCTCTCTCAAGAAAGTGGTTCTTATGAAACATGGGCAGGGATACTGGAAAGAGCGCTCGTGTTGGTGCTTATATAACATGAACGTGGTAGGCATAAGCATCTCGGCAGCCTTTTCTTCCATTTTTCCGCTTCGTAAGAGAAACTCTGCTTTTCAGGTAGGCCCATTTCTCAGCCTCTCTTGCAGGGAGATTTGGCCACATGACTAAGATCTGGAAGTATTTCCAAAGGCATGCTCCTAAAAGAAAAAGCATGCCCTTCCCTGTCCATTTCCCTTCCAAATGCCTGGAATGTGGACAGACTGAGGGCCAGTGTGGAGAATGTGGACATGGACAATACTCTAGATGTGGCAGCAATGAGGGAGAAAGAGCCAGAACCCTGTTTGGGAGGTATGATATCAGACTGGGACCACTATCCTCAGACTCGAATGTGAGAGGTGTGGTCAGCTGAATGATGGCCCCTTGAAGATGTCCGTGTCTTAATTCCCTAGAACCTGTGAATGTGTTACCTTCGTGGCAGAGTGGACTTTGCGGATGTGATCTTGAAATGGGGAGATTGTTGTGAGTTATCTCAGTGGGGCCAATGTAATCAGAAAGGTTGATACAGCATGTCTGATGCAATCACTGGGAAGGAGTGGGGAGAGGCCATATGAAGAGTTTGCCGGAGGCAATGGTAAACAGCCTAAGATGGGATTACCTGAGAAGCTGAACGCCTCCAGAGTGTGGAATTATGGGCAAGAAGATTTGAAATAAAAGAAGGGCTCTTGGACGGGCAGGCACTGGCTCTCTCTGGCTCTCCGGCTCTCCTTCCTTGAGGATGCCTGGATGATTGCTTTGCAGCTGCCCTTACTTTCCAACAGATGGTATTTTGGATCGAAGAAACTCCAGGTGCAGCCTAGGGTCAGGCTGGCCTGGCAGAGGGTGGCAGGGTCATTCTTCTTTGGGTGTTCTGTAGGGAATGATCTCTGAGACAGAAGCCTGCCGTTCTTCCAAAATTGTGTAGCTTTTGTATCTTATGTTTTAGTTTGTAAACTAACCCTAAAGAAATAAGATAATTAAAACAGGGGGAAATGCTAGGACAACTCACGTGTTAGAGTTTAGCCTTAATTAAGAGGTTTAAGTGATTAAAGCTGTTACTAAATAGTTAAAGAGTTTAGCCTTAATTGATAGGCTTAAGTGACTAATGCAATGTCGAAAGCTGTCATTCCAAAATTGTGCAGCTTTTGAATAAAGACTCCTTTTCTTTATCACCGAAACTTTGCCTCTGGAATTTTGCCTAGAGGGTGTTGGCGGGCAGCAACACCCACTTGCTGTTGGATAACAAGGTCCCTATAAGAGAGATGCAGGAGCATCTTGGAGCAGGTGATGTGAATGTGGAATCAGAGAAAGAGATTCAAAGATGCTAGACTGCTGGCTTAGAAGATGGAAGGATGGGCCACTGGCCAAAGATATTGGCAACTTCTAGAATAAGGGTATCCAACCTATGGCCTGTGGGTCACATGTGGACCAGGATGGCTATGAATGTGGCCCAACACAAAATCATAAATTTACTTAAAACATTACTTAGTTTTATTACTAAGTTTTGTACTAAGTTTTATTACTTAGATATGTACATTTTCTATATTAGTGATCATAAACTTGGGACCTACTTGATGATTTAAAAAGATTATCACTGAAAAAGGCAAGGCAACGGATTCTCTGGGGAGCCTACGGAGGGAGAACGTCCATGCCAACACTTTAGCCCAGCGAAACCCATTTTGGGCTGCTGACTGGTAGAGCTGTAACATCATGAATTTGTGTTTTTTAAGCCACTAAATCTGTCATAATTTATTCATGAAGCAATAAGAAACTTAATACAGAGGGTGATGCATTTCTAACCTTTTCAAAGCCATGTTCATTTTGGGCTTACTAGACATGATTATTAGAACTGTGAAGATCTTGCGGATGATGAAACTCCTGTAATAAGTTACTGCATCAGGGCGTTCATGTGATTTTCCCCATATTGTCTCCATGTTGGCTAAGGAACAAGGCAGGGCATACTAGATGCCCCATTGTCCTGCATTCTCTAAGTAAAGTACTAGATTATCCCCTCATAGTTATGGAAGTGGAGGACAAAATAGAGTTCTGGGGTATTAGCACATGATCATCTCCAGGGTCTATAAGGTTAGGCTGAGAATTTTCTAGAGGGTAGAAGGAGCTGAGAGCTTCTTTGGAGGTGGGGGCTGGGCATGCTCCATCCTCTGGCTCCTGAAGCCTAGGAAGTAAACTACTTATTCAGCTTGACCAGAATGCTCTCTAGAGTGTAGGGGCTGCAGAGATGGGTTAGGTCAGTGACGTCAGCAGGATGATGCAGAGACTCAGTGCCAGAGACTGACCATGGAGCTCAAGAAGCTGGAGTTTCAGATCTGTCCACAGCATGAGCCCCCTCTGAGGCCTGTACCCAATTTTATATTTCTATAGTATAAACAGGACTTTCAGAATGACCTAAGCTGCAGGGGCACAAAGTCTGTATCTACCCTGGTCTGTGTGCAGTGGAGTAATAGAAGCCTGAGGGTTCAGAGCAGTTAACGGGAGGATGCCAGGTCCAGGCTAGCAGTCTGCAGTTTAGAGCTGGTACACTGAGCAAACGCACCACTGCCCCCACAAGACAAGGAGCTAGATGTGGGCATCACCCATAGGTAGAGTGGACCAATTCCAAGCTGTAACCACTCTGGCTAGGCTCTGCTCTTTTCTCCTCTAATCCCCCTTCCCTGTGAGATCCTGGTGGGTGGGGGACACTGGGACATGGGAAGGAATGGCCTGTGAGAGGGGGGAAGAGCTGGAGATGGGAAGAGGAGAAATGGACCAGGCTCTTTCTGCCCAAACAAATTCAGACTCTCATAGATGTAACGTCATCCCACTTACTGGGATCCCTTGACAAAGGAGGGCTAAGTTTGAGTTAGGTAACTAGAACAGTGGTAAACTTATGTTAAATTGAGTGAATTTTCTAGTACCTGATCCAATTCCTTTCCCCTGCCTTTTGTCTCTGGGATATTTTTGCAGGTTTTGATTGAAAACATCATGGGTAAAGCCTTGTGAAAGAGCAAAGGCATGGAGGAAACATTTAGTTTGGGTGCTGCTCGGCAGGACTCCCCCGACTTGGGGATTCACCCCACTGGCAGCTATAACTTAGTCACTTCTTGTTTAGCAGCTGCCGTGTGCATTGATTTCCACTTTCGCACAATTGATTTTTGCTTCTGTTCCCATCTGTGCCTTTGTTTTGGACAGATATTATATGATGAGTGTCTGAGAATTGTCTCCGAGAGGTTAGGGAACCTCATGAAGGAAGACCTTATTTGTCAATACAAACATCCACGAGCAAACACCTAGATTTGTGGAGGAGACAGTATCATAGCTGAGTTAACCTCCCTCTGCCTTTTCCTATTCTCCCCCAACTTGACATCAAGTGATTTAGAAAAGAACTTGGGAAGCTAAAATTGTAAGTCTTGAGGACACTAGACTTGGTGTTGTTTTAGAATCTGGCTGAAAGTCCTTCCAATCATTTCTTTGTGAAGAATTTTCTGGCATAGTAGAAAGGTTAATAATTTCCCAATAAGTAATTTTCTTGATAAAATGACAGCTCCACATTCAGTAGTTTCATTTATTTCTATAGAGGATTTACCGCTTTTCTATCATTATCTTAGATACTGCAAAGTAAAAATCTATTAATTCTCACAATGAATGCTAACATGCTAAAATGAGTATTAAAGTATTTCTCACTCTTCTTATTATAAGGCTTAGAGATCAAAATTTTAAATGTTGACCATGTGGTGCTTTTTTCTTAATAATATTTCAAAATATTTTTCCAGCTCTCATTGGAATCCAGTATTGATTAGTAAATGTCCTGCAGATGAGGGTGATGAAGGGCTGTTAAGCATGAGCCCAGGACTTCACTTTGCAAAAAGCAGGGCCACAGTTTCATCACTGGACAGGGGCCATTGTCCTGAAAGCAGTAGAGGGCAATGCAAGGGCTGTGTCCACTCTCTCACCCACTACGGCTTGGATATTTGAGGAAGTCTGTAGGCATCCCTCACCTATCCATAATTACTTATTGATTTCTTGTTTTGTGAGTGCCGTGGTGGTGAGAGCCAATGCAATGAATCCAACAGCAGTAAGAAGAGAGAGCCCTGTGTGAGACAGGCCGTGAAGAGCATGACTCCACTCTCACCCAAGCCCATTGTTCACTGGTAGAATGATACGTGCAACATGACAGTCTATTTTCCAATGACAAAAGGAAGGACATTTAAAGATTAGTTTTATGTTTCGTTTTTCTCATCCAAATGGCAATAATGAATGCAATACCTCTGTCCAGAGAAACACAACCTTATTCAGTTTTAAGCACAGGCAGCTTGGCGTTCTTCAAGACACCAGCTCACTGTTACAAGATACTGATATTTCATGTGACAGGTGGGAGGGCGGGAGGCACTATAGGAACACAACAGAAAAAATATCAGGCCATGAATATTAGTGTGGGAGAGTTAAGTCTGGTTCTTAACCTTGTGACTATCAACACGAGTTTGACTCTGACATTTGATCCATCTTTGATTTGATCCCTGAACTTACAAACTAAGGATTTTAATTAGTCATAGAGAGGCTCAGTAGATGCTGTTCTGTCTGAAGTCTTTTGAAATACTCAGAGCAAAGAAATGAGCACAGTACCCTAAACTAAACCCTGGAAAAATCGTCTCCTTCTACTTAACAATAGGCATTGCCCTATCCATTTCTACGGTAACTTGACAGGGTCTGTTTTGAAGGTCTGGCATGTTTTCTTGGCAAGCAGTCCACAGAGAAGCAAGGGAATGGAAGGACAGGGGTGGCATTCCCTCAGTTCCCATGGCCTTCTTCTAGTGCCCAATGCTTAGAGGCATTTCCATCATGGTGCACTGAGGTTTCCTGGTACTTTCTCCACTCCATCTCTGGAGATGCCTATGCCTCAGAGGACAGGGCAGGTTCAATGCACCTGGAGCTCCATGATTTCCCATAGATCAATTACCCTGAAAACTGCTGTAGATTAACTGCCACGATCATGGCATCACATGGAATGGCCTAGAATGACTTCAGGTTGCTAATGTAGCGTTTCTAGGAATGCTCTGAATAGCCTGGAATTTTTGAGTGGTTTTGCTGAGCAGGTGGAAATTGGGGAAGGGCAAGGATCTGTTGTGCTGAGCTGATGTGTCTACTCTAGGAATCTAGGAATGAGTCCCATATAAGACACATGTGATGGGAACTGACAGGGAATCTCCTGCTGGCAACTTGGCCCAGGGGCCAACTACAGGTGGGTAGGAATTATTCACAGTAACATTCAGGCATGTTGGTTGTAATTTTTAATAAGAAGTTATTTAGCCCCAACATGAGAGTAAACATGAAGACTTCTGGTCAAAATGGTGGCATAGGCAGAGATGGCTCACCTCATCAACCACAACCACACAAAATTACAACTAAAATATAGAACAACCATCACTCAGGAATGTCAGAAATTGAGCTGAATGGAAGTTTGACAACAACAAAATTGAGTTTAATGGAAGTCTGACAACTACCGAATTAAAGAAACCACATGCATCCAGAATGGTAGGAGGGGTACAGACATAGAATGGGCTGGTCCTCCACACATGTGGATAAATATTTGAGAGGGATATCTCAGGAAGGAGTGATGAGTCCCAGACCCACACCAGGACCCCCAGCCCAGGATTCCAGTGCCAGGAAGATAAGTCCCCACAACTTCTGGCTGCAAAAACCAGTGGGGATTGAGTTGGTGGAAGAAACTTCTGGAGCCCCAAGCAGCTCCTCTTAAAGGACCCACACACAGATTCACCTACTCAGACTCACTCCCTCTGAGCTCCTGCACTGGGGTAGCAGTTTGAAAGGCACCAGTAGTATACAGGGAGAAACAGAAGTATCTGGCATCTAGGGGAGCAGAGGCCATTGTCCCTTTGCTAAACCCTCCCCCATACTGAGCCGGTAAGCTGGTGCCATACCTGAGACTTCATCAACCTGGATAACTCTGTTTGATCTGCCTTGGAGATCCCCAGAGGCTCTGCCCCACCCAATTTATGGGACCACCCAAGCTACTTTTCCATAAGAATGGCTGGTCTTGGCTCCTATATCCTGTCAAAAAAGCAACAGCTGGCTTCAGTGAACCCTAGCAGCAGCCAGATTAGATTCACAGCTTGGCTTTGCCTGGGAATCTCCAAGCCCAGCACAGGTAGCAGCCATCTCAGGTTGATTTACAGCTCAGGAAGAGAATCCCAGGCAAAACACAGGTGGGGGCTGACTTTGACCTGTACCACCTGGGAAATCTCAGAGTCAGCATACCCAGTGGACATCCAGCACAACCACCCTGCCCCTGCACAGCTGATCCTCCACAGAAGGTGGAGGTTGGTGGTCAGTGGTCACAGCCAGTCCTTGCAGCTGACTGGCCTGGGTAAATCCCTTCCATTGATCTGCTAATAGCAACCACAGCTCAACTACAAGAAGAGGGTGTACTCAGCCCACACAAAGGGCACACTTTAAGTAACCAGCTTGGGCGATAGGGGAGGTTGTGCCACTACAGACTA
This sequence comes from Macrotus californicus, assembly GCA_007922815.1. Classification (NCBI taxonomy): domain Eukaryota; kingdom Metazoa; phylum Chordata; class Mammalia; order Chiroptera; family Phyllostomidae; genus Macrotus; species Macrotus californicus. The sequence goes on from VMDR010007999.1 coordinate 28,790, forward strand.
AAGGACACCTATTACATTAGGCCATGCTAACAAGACAGAGAGTCATAGAAACTCTACCTAATATAGAAACAAACACAGGGAGGCTGTCAAAATGAGGGGACAAAGAAACATGGCCCAAATGAAAGAACAGATCAAAACTCCATAAAAAGAACTAAACCAAATGGAGATAAGCAATCTGTCAAATGCAGAGTTCAAAATATTTGTTACAAGTATGCTCAAGCAACTTAGTGAGGACCTGAGCAGCATAAAAAAGACCTAGTCAGAAATGAAGGATTCACTAATTGAGATAAAGAACAATTTACAGGGAAACAACAGTAGAGCGGATGATGCCGAGAATCAAATCAATGATTTGGAACATAAGGAAGCAAAAAACAACCGTGCAGAACAAGAAGAAGAAAAAAGAATCCAAAAAAATGAAGACAGTGTAAGCAGCCTCTGGGACAATTTCAAAAGGTCCAACAGTTGCATCCTATGGGGGCCAGAAGAAGAGAAAGAGCAAGAAATTGGAAATCTATATGAAAAAACAGTGAAAGAAAACTTCCCTGATTTGGTGAAGGAAATAGACATGCAAGTCCAGGAAACACAGAGAATCACAATTATGACAGATGCAAAGAGGCCCATTCTAAAACACATCATAATTAAAAGGCTGAATGTTAAAGATGAAAAGACTCTTCAAAGCAGCAACAGAAAAAAGATTAGGTACCTGATGAATGCCAGACGGGAGGAGGGAGGGGGAGAAGTGGAGAAGAGGTGAGAGACTAATAAGTACAAATAGGTAGTTGCAGAACAGCCACGGGGATGTAAAGTACAGCATAGGACATGGAGTAGCCAAAGAACTTATATGCATGACCCGTGGACATGAATAATGGTGGGGGGATTTGCTTGAAGGAGTAGGGGGCACTGGGTGGAGAGGAGCACAGGGGGAAAAATCAGGACAATTGTAATAGCATAATCAATAAAATATAATTTTAAAAAAGAATAAAGATGAAGATCTTGTTTGCCTTTTAATGGTAAAACATGAACATAGTACTATTTAACTATAACTGAAAAAAGATTTTGACACAAAGCCTAAAATGTATGTGTTAAATCTTATTTAACTCCAAATGCAATTGATAAGCTAATATTTTAAGTGACTGCTATGTAAATGACACCTGAAAGCAAAATGGACCATGTAAATTTTAAAACCAAAGCCTGGTACCAAGTTTGTGTTCAGCACATCCCACTGAATTGGTCTTGGACCTAATGCATCATGAAGACCAATAAAACAGTGATCTGTACTGGCTGGGAACGAGATAAACTTCAATTTTCCTCATCATTAAGTGGAGGGTTATATCAGGAGCCTTCACAGACACTGGTAGCCAAAAGCGGAATTTAGAACTTTGAGAAACTGAGAAATCAAAGGAGTTCAAGTAAACTGAGAATTGAAATAAAAAAAAAAAAGGGTTAAACCATCAACTTTATTTTTGCCAAAGATACAGAGCTCATTTATTTCATTTATTTCTTGACTCTGGTTCTATTTTCTAGCCCATAGTGATGCAGCCTCTTTCAAGCAGCCTTTGTAAATTTCCATGACATACATTTATGGTATCCCTTAATTCAGAATTCTGTTCATTAGGAATTGATAGTAATTGCACTCGAGTTGGAGGCAAGTTTTACTGCAATTTATTTCTATGATGAAATGACTTTTAATGTAAGTTCCTAATGGAAATCCTCCCACAATTAATATTTGAGCCAAGAAAAAATGTGGTTTTCTGTAAAAGTGCAAATAAATCTTATCTAGATATTAAATATTACAGCACTTTATGCTGCAACGCTTTTACCAGTAGGTTCAAGCTATTCGTGATGTTTAAAGTCATTCTTTAAAAGTTTAAATTAAACTTTTTCTATTCATTCAAATTAATTTGCCCTATAATTATTTCAAATTAGTAAGAAATGACCTTAATTCAGACTTGGGAAAGAGGTCAGAGAGATGTTTTTCAGGGAAGGTGATACAAAAATGGGGGGGAAAATAAGGAAGAGTTAGATGGGCAAGTAGGGCAGAGCATGCATGGAGTACAGAGTTGTGGAAAGGTGGGAGGGTAGAGAAAGGGAAAGTGAGCTGGGGACACAGGGGTTAGGTACACCTGGTGGCCAAGGGCAGGCAGAAAGCAGGCACAAGCAAGGGAGCTAGGCTGCGGCTGTTCTTGAAAGGTCTCATGGGCTAACGTGTGCTAAGATGTTTGGACTCTGTCCTGAGGGCAATGGAATCCACAGAAAGGTACATCTTTGAGGACTAATTGAATCCAAATTGCTTTTTAGAAAGTTCATCCTTACGGTTTTCTGGGGAAGAATGGACTAGACAGAAGGAATCATGAAGGTGGGGAGCCCGATGAGGACTCTGTGACAACAGTCCAGCAGACAGAAGACAGCTGTCCATGGCGACGACTGCAGATGAAGTGAGTGGAGGCAGAAGGCTGGGCTTCTCTGGTGGGGTGGGTGCAGACGTATGAAGGAGGGAAAAGAACCAGGGTGGTTCCTGGGCAGTGGCGTAGGGGATAGGTGGGTAGCTGTGCCACTCACTGATCAGAGGAAGCAGGAAGGTGGGGGGTTCCAGGAGAAGGAGATCTGGTTGAGATCTGAGTTGTTAGAGGTGCTGCGGGCCTCTGAGTAGGTTGTGGAGTCGGTGGTTAGATATATGAAGAGAGATCGCAGGAAGAGAAACAGCTTTGGGAGACCACTACGTGTGGACGGTAACTAACCCAGGGAAGCATAAGGGCACTCAGGAAGAGGCCGAATGTGAGGTGAGAAAGATTTACACACACAACCCTGGGGACATCAACATTTAAGAAATGAACAGGAAGAGGAGCCCATCAAGAACGTGGGGGTCACGAGAAGACAATTTTTGTGGGTGTTGCTATTTTACCACAACATTTTCAAACTAGAAATCTACAGCATCATGACATGGCCTTTTCTTGGGAAAACATGGCATGCTATTAACTGAGCCCAGGCTTGAATTCTTGTCTTCATATTCCAACCTCAGACTTCTTCATCGTCCTCAAACCACCATTAGTCTTCAGCATACCTGACCTTCCATATTGTCCACAAATTTAGCCTTAAAATGGAATAAAATCATTCAAATCACTTCTAAAACCATGGTAGCTCTCACTGTCAGTAATGGCCTTCTTATAAAACTAAATTTGTTTTACCTAAACCCCACTGTGCAAGATTCTTCCCTCTGGGACCCTTTACAGTGTAAGCATCCTGGACAGCCCAGCTGCTGAGAAGGACTGTGGGAGGGGACACTGGGTTAGGCCTCTAGGGGCTGGGAGGAGCAAGGTAGAGAAACCAGGAGCTGTGGATGTGGGTCGAAGTGAATGATGATAATAATGGTGGTGATGACAAAATGAAATCCTTGGCTCCACCTGTCCAGCTGCCTGCAGACCGGACAGCAAAGAGCGTGTGTCAGCCAAACAGCAGGAAACATACTTGAGAATGAACAGCAATCTCATTGGTACATGCCTCTCCAGTTTACAGAGCTCTTTGGTGATTGCTGTCCCATTGGAGACACTCAGTAATCCAGGGAAGCCAGTGTTACATTGTCTACTTCATGGATGAGAAACCCAAGGGACGGGGGTTGGGCTGATGGAGAGATGCCCACAGTCTCCATGAAAGGATGTGAAGGTTCTCTGATGCAAGGGTTGAAGAAAGTTCCAGACTCTGGTACATAAACCTTGAGGGCCCTGCAGTCGTGTCCAGCAGTCTGGAGAGAACATTCTGCCAGGTGGGAGAACTGCCATAGACCGTTTTAAGAAGTTATTTAGTCTTCTGGAGACTGTTGTGAAGTGCTGCTCACCAGGTCTGGACAACTGGATAGAGAACAACCCTAGTGCATCTCTGAGTGCTGGCCCAGAGGCCTGGTGAATCAGAGGTCTCCTCACAGCCCTGTAGCAGCCGCGGGCCACAGGGCCACTGGGCCACCAGCAGTCAACTCTATACTGATGGGCAAAGAGGCTCAAGAAAACTTGCCCAAGGTCACACTGCTGGTAGGTGGCAGGCTGTGCCCTTAATCTCTGGCCATTTGATCCTAAGTGCTATGCTCTTTGAACTTTATTATTTAGTGTAATGAGCCTCTCAGGCACTAACTTGCTCCCCAGCTTTGTGAGTAGTTGGGATCTCAGTACCAGGGAAGCATAATCTCACCCTCTTTCTTCTGCTTCAAATAGACTTAGATGAATAGATTCATTTTTGGGGTGCTACATTACAAAAGATGCTGGTGAACTTGCATGCAGGTGGAAAAATGTGACAGCAATGGTGAGGCGCATGGAAATGTGGGTGTGTTAGAACTGAGCATGTCTGGCCTGGAAAGGGATGACCTCATGGGGACAGGATGGCACCAGAAAAGGTTCTCAGAGAGAAGAGAAATCTGACTTTTGTAGAATGGCATTGGAGGGCAGAAGTTGCAGATAAAGATTTTTGCTTAATGTAAGTAAGAAACTCTGAATAACCACAGCCATCCTAAAATGGAATAATATGCCTCATTAGGTAGTAATTGCAATTGATATCAAAAGTATTTGAACAAAATGAAATGACTCCTAGAGCCGATACTGCCCTTCTTCCTCTGATAAAATAACTACCTTCCTCTTGCCACAAAGGTTTAGCTGCTACTTTGACCATCCTTCCTCAAGGAGGATGGCATGGTTTGACTGAGTTCTTGGCCCTGGGATGTGAGAAGGAATTCGACAACTTTTGTATCGCTTGCTTAAAAGAATAATACTTGCCTTCTCTTCCCTACCTCCTTCCTGTGGGCTGAAATGAGAGGGGGAAGGGCTAGGGAGCTTTGCCCACAAGGGCAATGACAGCACCCTGATGCCAGGCAAAGCAAGAGGATGGATCCCAGGATCATGCGCTGCTCCTGGGCCACCTGCCTAACCAGGTACCATGAGAGGGAAGGAGATACCTGTGTGACCTGAGCTTCTGTACTTTGGAGTCTCTGTTAGAATGCCTGTGTACAAACCAATATAACTATTTCTTAGTGATGTACAGATTATTAAGGTGTTATATAAGGATTTGTAAGCAATAATTTCTATAACTTTAAAATTGTATATCCATCCCCCCAAATTTATCTGCTTTCTTCCCAAACCAGCTGTCCCAACAGTTCCTGCCATAGTTCAAGCATAAGCATGCTGTTGTATCAGTGACCTCGTTTTTTTTAAAGTACCAAGGTTCAAAAAAGTCAAGTACTTTGCATCTCCTGATTCTCTTTTGTTCCCACATCAAGTCTTCCTCAGGCTCATCTTTTCCTTTAGAAACATCTTCTGTGATGATACAGATGCTAAAGAAATTTTGAAGTTCTGTTTGTGGTTATCTACACATAAGGATTGGTTTACTTATTTTTTTTTAAAGCGATGCATTATTTAGGCTGCATGTGATAACATTCTCATGCATGGTTTTCCCAAAGGGGAGGAAAACGGAAGTCCAGGCCTCATGGAAGTTGAGGATTTGGATAATGCAAATACATTTTGACTCAAAATGTAATCGGAATCATAATTTTATATTGGTCAACACATACACCAAAAGAATATTTTGATATATTAAATGTATCTCTAAGTAAAATAAAGGAGTTGAGCTAATTAAAATGGGATGCCGGCCTTCTTGGCTGGGTTTTAGGAAGAAACGAGCCTGTGACAGATGGGCCTTTAATTCTGTCCCATAGATTTGCCATTTTCATTTCAAATTTTGTCTCCTTAGTCATGTTTTTCCTCTTATCTATCATGCCCTCACCTCTTTTCTGCTATTTTATGCAAACTTTATGAGTTTTTGAAAACTTTGGTTTGATATTCCTGGACTTAATCCATCCCTTAAAATCTGTGGCACATACATCCAAGCCTAATAAAGTTGCCAATAATTGTTCCATATTTAATTTTCACCCACAGTGGCTGCTTCTCAGGTCTTATGTTTTCCCTAGAACTTTGCCTTTTCTAAGTCTACATTAGGTATTTAACAAATAGATCTGAAGCACGGATAATTAAAAGATATGGGTCATTTTTTCCAATGATATGAAAACTGTCAATGAAGAACGAAATAGAAGTCTGTTCGCCCACTGACTGAAAATAATTCACGAGATGAATGAATTTGGTTTTCCCACAAATGGACTTTTCAAAAATAAATGCTTTTGTGAATTTTGAGCTTTGCTGTTAGCAGCACTTATGATATTGGGCATAAACGCATTACATTTCATAACTGCATAATTTGGAGACTATTAAGATCAGCTCTTTCTTAATGCTGTTGAATCACAGGTCAATTAAAAACATCACCATCAGTTTCTTTAGCCTGTGCTTCTTGAATCTCCTCATATGAAACATATTTTAAAGCATCTTTAACTTTTAAGTTCTAGCTCCGTTAAATTCCTGTCAACACATCCCTTTTTTTTTTATGGAAACATGAACTCTACTGCCAACATAGAAAAAAAAACTATGATGGACAACTCATACTACTCAACAACTAATAACGTGTAGAGGCTCTCAAAGCAGTTTCCCTTCAGTGCACATAGGAGAAGGTGTATTTCGGCAAAGGATCTGAGGTAAAGTGGAATTTATGAGGCACTAATATTTCATGGAGCTTCTGGAACCACTGATTCAGAGCAACTGGCTCTTTTCTAATTTATAGCGAGTTCTTCATGTCCTGCTGCCTGTTTTGCTGAAGGATCCTGCCCTAGGAGAGTACTCCCTTGCTTGCTGGAAGAGTCCAAGAAAGAAGGTACTAGGGGTGCCTGGATATGAATTTCAGGGAAAACAAAATGGAACCCAAAACATGTGAGACGAAGGGCTTATCCTAATATGCAGAATACTTAGGAGAGGATATAATTAATCCAGAATGCTTCTCCCACACGGAATTTTGCAATCTCTGTTTCAACTTAATCATACTTCCTCTTAGGGACAAGGAAAATTTTGAAAGAGAAATACCTAGGCTAAGCTTCATAAACTTGAAGTGCAAAGTATGAGTGCTTAAGGGAAATAGAAAGGACTTGGGGAAATCTAGAAATAGACTATAAGTTAGTAAAAGCAGCTGTTAAATATTAACATTTCCCCCTTGGCTTAGAAAAAGACAAATTTCCCCTCTGGCAAGATGGGTTCTGCTTACTCTGATGTGAGCATTTTGCTGCTGCCCACCAGCCCCAGCCCCAGCCCAGGGCTGGCAGGCTGGGGAGGAAGGCAGGGAGGTAGGCTCCCTCTCCTGCTCCCTGCAGGCAGCCAAGGGGCTGCAAGGAGGCACATGGGGGAGTGGCTGATGGAAGCCCCTGCCTCTCTCCCAGCCCTGCTCGTGTTTTCTGAATCCCTACAGAGATCATGAATGTTCTCTATCCCTGTGATCACCAATCATTTAAACTACCCACGTTTGCTGGTCTGGTAACAACAAAACAACTTTTGGGAAATGTTAAAGGATTCTCCCCTCCAAACCAAAAAGAAGTTATGCATACCTTTTTAGCAGCAATTGGAAATGAGGTGTAGAAACTAGTGACATTTTTCTCTTTAGGCTTCATTTGTAAACCATTTTGGGGAAGAAGATTCCTTTGAGGTGTATGATAAAAATTCTTGCCTGCCTTGAGCATAGGCACTGAGCAAGTGCCCAGCCTCTTCCTCGATATCTGCAGCAGCAGAGGGCAGAAGCATCAGCCCCTTATCCCCCTGCCGTGACCTGGTGAGGGTCGGGCTTGGGCCTTCCATTCAGTGCTCCTGGGTTACAACACTTCAACTTCCTGAACTGCTTTTTCTGTTTCTTTGTCTCCTCTCCATAATTACTTGTTGACTTTTTTTTTTGGCAAAATCCCTCAGTTCATTAATTTTTAGTTTATCATAAAATACAGAAGCTCAGGAAAACAAGCTTATTTTCTTTCCTATAAGATGATCTAGGGTACGGCCCTATGAGTGTGGATCTGTTCAATCCAGAAACTTCATGGACCTTTGTGTAATTTAGGGGACACCTAGTGACTCTTCTGCTTTGTCATCCATTCTCTTGTTTCAGTTACTCAGGCTGTGGGACAAGTGCCCTCTACCCCTAGGATGCATCTTGTTATGATGAGCTATTGTGTCTTTTGGCTGAGGGCATGTGTATTGCTCATGAGTGAGATGGTGAAGCAAACCTTACCTTTTTGTAGAGACTCCTCAGGTCTCGGTACTGCCACATGCTGTTTAGGACCTGAGATGCGGCCTTGACCACTTTCGGAGAATGTCTGGTAAAGAAAAGACAAGACATGCAAGATGGTGAGTGGACACCAACTTGTCAGGAGAAGGCACGAATAAGCATCCTCCTGGCTTTCTAGCTCTGTTCCTGTCAGCCTGGGGAGGACAAGGAATTGACTGTCCACAGTTTCCAACCTCATTCTCCTCAATGCATCCCTGAGGGCGAGAGACAGGAGTGCATCATAATCTGGAAAAGAATGTCCAAAATGCAAACAGAAGAGTAGTGGATTCAGTCAGAATGCACATTGAGCATTGGACTACAAGATAGAACAGGAGAGAAAAACAGTGATTAGGAACGGCCAGAATCAGGCGTTTAACAACAGCGTGGTGCACCCCTGAGCGGTAAGATGGACAGAGATACTCATTTTCTCAGCTGACGCACCAGAGCATACCCAGTGTTCGCTCTGCACACCTGCCTGACTGAGAGGACATGCTCTTCATCTGCTGCTGAAGCCAAGGACAAGAGACTGGTGTGCAGGCAGACGTGCACACACATGTGTGTGTCTACAGAGGAAGCGAAAATCCTCCATTGTAAAACCCTTCAGGCAATCACGATTCCATCCTGTGGGCCATAGTGAGAAGGTAAGGTGACATAAACCTTTGGACTGGTGGATCTTATCTTTTTTTTTTTTTTTTGAGTCATGGCTTTGAAGTCCCTATGAAATTATAGCTAAATATTTTGTCTTCTGGTTCAGCGCCAATCTGTGTTTCAAAATGACACTAGACCAATAAATCTGTGTTGATCTAATTCTATCAAGTTCTTGGAAGTCACATAGATTAGTGGGGAGTGGAATCTATTAGTTACTTGTGGAGTCTTTCTTCTAACAGGCTGGTTCCACAAACAGCTGCCCAAGTTTAGTGGCTGCCATTGACCCTAGGCCCATATCAGGGGCTGACACACTTTTTCTTTTTTTTCAACTTATTATATTTATTTATTTATTTTTTCTTTCTTTTTAATTACTTTATTTTTTTAAATATATTTTATTGATTATACTATTACAGTTGTCCCATCTCCTCCCCCCACCCCCCTCCCTGCACACCCCTTACCCCCACACTCCCCCTCTTTAGTTCATGTCCATGGGTCATATATATGAGTTCTTTGGCTTCTACATTTCCTATACTATTCTTAACCTCCCCCTGTCTATCTTCTACCTACCATT
>VMDR010008000.1:0-38174 GCA_007922815.1 Macrotus californicus
AAACAAACAAACAAAACAGAAATAGACACATAGCGACAGAGAACAGTCTGATGGTTGTCAGAGGGGTAGAGGGTTTGAGGGGCTGGGTGGCACAGGAGAAGGGATGAAGAAGTGCAGACTGGTAGTTACAGGATAGTCATGGGACATAAAGCACAGCACAGGGAATAGAGTCAGTAATATTCTAATAATTATGTTGGGGCCAGGCGGGCACTGGAAATATCAGGGGGGACACTTTGTAAAGTATACGATTGTCTAACTACTATACTGTACACCTGAAACTAATACAGAATAATATTGAATATAAATAAATAAGTAAAAATGAAAAACAGACCTAATTTTTAAAAAGAGAAAGGAAGGAAGAAAGAAGGGGGGGAGAGGGAGAGAGAGAGAGAGAGAGAGAGAGAAAATCAGCTTCTCCTCCCAGTTTCTTACTTGCAAGACTCTTTTCAGGGGAACCCTTTTCTTCTCTCCTTTCCTGAGCATCACAGCACAAATATGAGTTATTCTCTACGTTTGAATCCCTTCCTTGGGTAGTAAAACATTTCTGTCAAGACGGTTTGCAGCCGATAGCCACAGTCTGTGCTCAAGTGCTCTGGGACCCATCTTGCCAACAGCCCACCCCAGATTCCAGAGCCTGTTGCAAAGGGGAGGAGGTGTGGCATATTTGCATAGGCAAGAATCTGGCAAGAGATGGTTTGCAAATGCCAAAACTTACAGTGTTGGGGTGAAAGGAGGGGAAGGGTGTTGGGGAGGAAACAGGATCTTATCATCCATGGTAAATGGCAAAAAGGATGCCCACGGGAAAGATATTCAGACTTTGCACTGTGGGTGCCATTCTGTGTGTGGGGCTCTACATACTGAAAGGTTGGAAAGCACATGAAAGGAAATTACTCATGTTTTTCCATCCATGCACATGTGCTTTGCTGGTGTTAAATTCTTAGTGCAGGAGTTTCTCATTCCATAATGTATACACAAAACGATATTCCCACCACTTAAAAAAATTACACTGAAACCAGCCGAGTGAATTCACAGGGCATTGTAGCAGGACAAGTGAACGCACACTCTCTGGGACTGTAAGTGCCTCTAACACAGACACTGCTTCGTGTGAGATTTGCTACACTGCCACGTTGTGTTTTCATGGCACTGTTTTTAAGGGCAACATTTGAGGGCAAAAAATGCATGATTTGAGAGAGGGAGTTTTACCCTGAATTTTGAAATGTGGTCATCTTTGTTTAACAGACACAGCTTCCCTCCTCAGGTATTAGAGCTAATACCTGAGTTTTCAGTGTCATAATGTCTCATCTCTCAGGTAGGAGGAAGTGATCAGTCTGTGGGGAAATAAGGCTGTCCCCTTGCTCCCATAACTTGAAAAAGGACCTGGCTTTTGCTTCAAAAATGAGCAGAGAAGTCACTCAGGTAGGTCTCAATGCCACTATACGGCCTCTGGGTTACTTAGGTGAGAAATGGATCACGGTTTCTTCTCTCCTTTTGCTTTGCTGATAAGCCATGACCTACCGGGATGAGAGTTACACTTGTCAACTCTGGCCTGAGACCGTGGCCTGCCACGAGGCTTTAAAATTCATTTATTCATTCACGAGCATTATTGAGTACCAGTTATGCGACAAGCACAAGTCTGGACTTTTGGGACACATCATTGTACAAGAAGGACAAAGGTCTCAGCCCTATTTGTCAGAATATATTGTGCCTTGTGTTTTAGTTACATTAACACTTACTGCCTAAGTATCTTTTACTACAAGGCACTGTAGAAAGTTATTGTTCAAATATCAAAGACGGAAGGCATGCTCTCTGCCATCAGAGAGGTGGTAATCTAGCTGAAGTGTCAGATTTAAGGGTTGGTATATCAGTCCTCTGTCTTCTGCAGGATAGTTTTGAAGATGGAGAAGATGCTGGCAAGGTTCTGCAGCAGGGACTCCTACCCCTCCAGAAAGCATAGCTTCCTAGTCCCTTCCTTGCTCCTGGACTGCCATTGCCTCCACCCCTGCCCCTTGGCCACTGCCACCCATCATTTGGCTTCTACCATCATCTCGTCTCCAGCTCTGCTTGGGCTCTTCTTACTGGACTTCGGGGCGCTGTTGAGTCTCACTCAGGTTTAACTTGGACAGTACCTATTTTCTCTTTTACTAATCTCATGCCTGCATTGACATTTATTTACACTCATAGTTATTAATTTGTTTTGAAAAGCATTTGTTGACCACCAATCATGTGCAGGCATTTTACTGAGGCACTGGACACAGATACTCTCCTAGACTGCAGAGTAGAGTGGGAGGGTCAGAAAAATAAACCAGTGATTAAATACAATATGCAGCATCTTGGGAACACAGAAGAGGAGCGCCCACCCTGAATGGGCAGTATCTTGAAGCATCAGGGAAAATTAATCAGGCAGAGAACCATGAGCTGGGTCAAAGTGACCACAAAAACACATGTAATAAGGCTTCATAGCTCCATAAGGCTGGTAATAACAACAGACAATGAAGAGTGGGTGAGTCTCCTTAGCTCACATACAATCTGGAAGGCCAGTTCACTCTTCCCCGAGGTGGCTTTTACTTCCATCCCCTCTCTGGCCCACCATCAGTAGGAAGAACAATAGGGAGGAAGAAGAGAAGAGACAGGTACAGAAAGGAGGTGAGAAAGAGGACAGACACGTGGGAACAGAGGGATAAACTAGGTTGTACCCACTCAGAATTAGAGAAAGAAGTAAAAACTACATACAGAAGCCACACTGCTCCCTCACCCTTTCTGACCACAGCTTTAGCCAGATGCTTTCGCCAAGATAGAATACTCTCAGCGAGAGGCCAATTTTCAGTGTTTTTCACTGAAATGATAAAAATGATTACACTGGCACTCTGGTGAAGATGAGAAGCATTGATTAACTGTTATCTGTGTCTTTGATTAATTTTTAAATGGAAAAACATTATTACTTAATGCAATTGGGAAGAAAAGTCTGTCATCACATGGTATGGGCAGAGGAAGGAGACATAATGAAAGGTTCGGATTTCCTCCTGTTAAAAGCTTGAAAAACACTAGCCAAGGAGAATTGGAGTGCAGAACTTGGGCACAGGGCTGGAAAGCTGCACTCTGCATGTGATGTGCCCTGACCCAGTAAAAAGGGACTTTGCTGAGGTCTTCCTGAAGCAGCCACTGTTATTGTGCACCACTGCCTTTGTAAATAATTCCTTCGATAATGATCTATAGTACAGAATAACTCACACAATAGTGAGCAAAATAACTCAACACTAGAGATGCTGCTACATGTTAGGTAACACAGAAATAATAAAAGTTTTAGTTTATCTCCCATTCCTCTTTCTTCTCCCACTTATGGCTACCGTTTTGACACCAATTCTCATGTAGGCAAGTGGGGGAGTCCCACGCCAACAAGAAATTCTCCAACAGCAGCTGGGTGTCTTACAGTTCAACTCAGTTCTGACCCCACCTGGAGAGAGTGTCAGATCCCACAAGGTAAAGGCTGTCTGTCCCCCCACCCACCAGCTTCAGACCCACATCATCACCTGTGCTTCCGCCTGGCCGCAGACTGGAGACTCCAAACACCCCCTCTTTGGATTTCATCAATTTGCTAGAGAGGCTCACAAAACTCAAGAAGCATTTTACTTACTAGATTACCCATTTAGTATAAAAAATTGTAACTCGGGAACAGCCAGATGGAAGAGATGCCGAGGGTGAGGCATGGGGACAGGACGCAGGAGTTTCCATGTCCTCTCTGAGCATTCCGCTGTCCTGGGATCTCCATGTGTTCGCCTACCTAGAAGTTCCCTGAACACCATCCTTCATGGTTTTAATGAAAGCTGTATTCATAGGCATGATTAAGTCATTGGCCATTGGTGAATGAACCCAATCTTCAGCCCTGTCCCATCACAGGAGGTGGCAGTGGGTGGGGCTTGAAGTTCCAACCCTCTAATCACATGGTTGGTTCTCCTGGCAACCAGCCCCCATCCTTAGGTGGGTCTAAAAGTTACCTCATTGACATAACAAAAGACACCTTTATTGCCCTTGTCATTTAGGAAATTCCAAGAGTTTTAGGAGCTCTATGCCAGAAACAGGAACAAAGCCCAGATGTATATTTCTTGTTATAAATCACAATATCACAATGGCTTAACAGAAATAAAGGAAAGAATGGGAGTTGGATTTCCAGAAAAGCAGGCGTGAACTCCCTCTTGCTATCACATTTAGATGTATGTGCTCCCAAGGGTGTGACCAGATGACTTCCTACAGGTGGCCTCAACAATATCCTTTAGGAAGGAGTATCTCAAGCACCTGCCTCCTGGGTTGCCCCTCCCTGGGCCTGAGAGTGGGACAGTGCAGCCTTTGGAGAAAGTGCTGGATGGAGCAGATTTTCTGCAGGCAGGGCAGGAGGGGTCTTTGTTCCAGGTGCACTTCTGTGTTCCTATTACAGCTGAGCGCTAGCTCGGGATGCACAGTGGAGCTGGCACTCGGTCTTCACTTTTAAAAACCCAGATATGTTGCTCTTGACTGACGTTTGGAAAGTGACTCTGAGGTTAATGCAGAGTAAACTGTTCTCTGTTAGGAGAGGCATTAATTCCTTCAGGCCTCAGTCAGTGGTTTGCAGCCCCCAGCACAGCAGTCAGTGAACAACAGGATGGAAGGACTCAGAACTTTACCCCAACACTCTTATCATATAAAAAAAAAGGACCAGAAAGGCAAAGTGACCTGCTAAATGTCACATACGTGATTTATGGCAGATTAACAATAATACACTAACCCAACACGAAACTGATGATAAAGCTTAACCCTGCATAGCAACATCTGTGTATTCCAAATACCGTATTACTTTGTTGCCGACTCTTGGGAAATAACCCAAGTGAGATTACTCTGAAATTTTTCAAATTCACCCCACCAATCAGCACACCTTTATGACGCAGACGTCTTTGTAGCTGATCTCCACCTAGAGTGTTTTATGTACTTCATTCCTTCCCCAGTTGTCTTCACAGAAGGATCCTGTGAGGGTCACATGACACTGTGTCACTTGATCAGTAGGATCTCTCCTGTCCTTTTGCTCAGGGGACCATGTGTAGTTCTGGGACCCTCAGTAGAGAAAAGAGCCTAAGCTAGCTCCCCAGGGTTAGTATTTCTCAAAATGTGTCCAAGGACCATCCATCCACACAGAATTATTAGTAATGCAGATTCTGAGATCTATTCTAAAATTGCTAAATCAGCAAGGGGGCAAGAATATGAATTTTTAACAGGTTCCTCAGGAGATTTTAAAGCACACTACAGCTGAAAATCACTTCCCTATGTGGGCTTCATGTGGCCTGACTATTCTTATACCCATGACTGAGATGATATGGTCTTTGACTAAGATGATAGATAGATAGACAGACAGATCTTAGTATATTTAAATAACGTTCCTCCACTCACTCAGTCAGCTTTTATTGAGGGCTTGCTGTTATTAGGTACCATAATGGAATTAATAAAACAGAGCACTTATCATACTCCATAGTAATTGCTTTCATATATTAACTCCTGTAATTTGTACAATTTTATGGGTTACTACTATTAATTTCACTCAACAGAGGAACAAACACAGAGGTGAAAATTTTTCTGAGGTTACAGAGCTTATGAATGGTAGAGGCAGAATTTGAACCCAGGTAGTCGGCTCTGTAACCCAAGTCTTAACCATTATGTGGAATAGCCTCCTTGAACAGAGATGGGTGAGACTCTGTCATTGATGCAACCCGCCCCCCCCCCCGCCATCCCCAGCCCCAGAGCTCACAGTCTGTTCAGGAATCCAGACATCAGACCTGTAAGTAGGTCATTACAGGTCTGTTTACTAACTGCCGTAACAGGGCTCTGAACAGAATGCTGTGAGGATAAGCAGGAAATTATTAATGCCGAAGGTGTCGTGAAAGGCTTCAAGAAAATGTATAGCTCCATTAGAACAGGGGTCCTATCTGTCTGGTTTCACTGAGCACAATGTTTTACCAATATTAATGCTAAAACTAATTGTGTTGAATGAGTGAATGAATTAATGAATGAGGTGATTCATTGCAGTTGGCAATGAAAGATAAAGAGGAAATTCGGTGACAAAGAAGAGGAAAGAGAATGCATCCAACCTGGAAGGGTAAAAGAGTAAAAATAACTTGCACTGGGAACAAAGACTTGACGTGACTAGGAGCGGAGCATGCCAGGGAGGAGCGGTGGTGGGAGTGGAGCGAGGAGGGAAGAAAAGGGTGGCAGTGCAAAGTCTTATGTACCACGCCAAAGAATTCAGATTAGTTTTCCAGGCAGCTGTCTTTAGGCAGGGGAGTGACAGGATCAGATTTCTTTAATGGGAAGACACCTCTGGAGGCCAGTGTTTAAGGCATAAGGTGGATTAGAGTGAAGAGAGGGTACTAAGAAGACAGCCAGTTAGAAGGGGCGACGTTGTCAGGGTAGGAGATTAGGAAGGTCTGAGCTAATGCACAGGGCTAGGGGAAAGACAAAGGCTGGGGGGCGGGGGGGCTCTTGGAGATACATGCCAGAGGCAGGGTAGGCAGTATTCAGGGACCGAGTGAAATCAGAACCGCCAGAGAAGACACAATTTTGTAACATAAAAGGTGATGCCATTAACTGAAATAGGAATGTAAGAAGTTCAATGTGGAGAGTTAAAGAGCTCTGGTTTGAACGGGTCCAAGACAACTTCCCAGAAGGCATTTTTCAAGAGAGATGAGGAGCAAATTTGGGAATGGAAATGTGATGTTTGGCACCATCCGTGTCAGAGTGGGAAGCCATCGGAGCAGAGAACACCCCCAAGGAAGGCAGTATAAGGGGGAAGAGAAGAGGACTAAGAAACCATTCACAACACATGACTTTTGGGGGGTGAGCAGTCAGTAGGGCAGACCAAGCAGAAAAAGATACTGTCATTTCAAACCCTGCTGGTCTGATGGAAGAGTCACCTTGCGTTTATTGAGAAGAATTTCAGGAAAAGGAAACTCTTTTCAAAGACTCTAGACAGTACACTGCACCTCGGGCTGAATCCGAGAGCACATAGTGCCTTTCTATTAGATGCTTTGGGCACCCACTCTCTTTCACCTGTGAACGTATATATATGACATTTTCTTCCGGGTGAGTGCCAAAGAGAATAAGAATGCAAAATTCTCCACCAAAGCTTTAGCTATTGGCACTTGACCTTATGGCCTTGTGGTGGCAAGTTAGGAAAGTTTGCAAAGATCAGCAGTTCCAGCTCTCTCCTCGGGTCCTCTTCCTTCCCGCAGCCAGCACATGGGCGAGGAAGCATGTGCCAGACTGAGTCTGCGCCCCCAGAGCAGAGCAGAAAACAATGTGAAAAACCTCTTTGGGACAATAGCCACTTTCTTTTAAAATTAACCACATAAACATTACAACACTTGTCCTTTAACTAAATTCAATTGGCTGATTGCAGTAAAACTGACTCACCCGATTCAGTTGGGGGTTTTTAAAGCTCCTGTGTTTTTGCGGCCTTGGTGGGAGTTTCCCTGGGGCTGCCCGTAGCCTGAAGGTTCTTCAAAATTTGCTGTGTGAGACAGTGAGATGGGGAAGTGTGGGGAGAGGGGGTGTGGAGAAAGGGAAGGAGGGAAGGAGAGAGGGAGAGGGAGAGAGAGACGCTGGTGTTCAATGGCATTGAGGGAAATGGCATTTTAGGTAAGTCCCTGTGTCTGTCAGTCATTAAGATGACCTGTGTCCTCATGGTCTTGAGCTATGCAGGACACCTGCACAAATATCCTGCCTAAGGCAGAGACGTTCACAAAATCATAAATACGTGGGGACAAATGTTCAACCTCAATTGATGTCAAAGAAATATATAAAAGCCACAACACAAATACGATTTTTCTCCTTTCACATTGGTAAAGCTGTTTTTAAAATTATAATACTCTGGGTTGCCCCAGGAAATCAGAAAATGAGACTCTCGCACTTTGCTGTGAGAATGTAATTATGTATAACCTCAGAGGACAATTTGTCAATATGTATCAAGAGCCTTAAAAATGCTCATAATCTTTGAGCCAGTAATTCCCTTTAGAATTTATCCTAACCAAACAATCTAGCCCTGGCTGGGTGGCTCCGGTGGTTAGAGCGTTGTCCTGACATACCTAGGTTGCTGGTTTGATCCCCGGTCAGGGCACGTACAAGAAATCAACCAATGAGTGCATCAATAAGGGGGACAACATAATCGATGTTTCTCTTCCTCCTTTTTTCTCTCTCTCTCCAAAATCAATCAATAAAAATTTTAAAGAAGAGAAACCATCAAAGGTTGTATACTTAGGTGAATTTTATGGTATATGACATACCTCAATAAAGCTCATTCTTAAAAAAGAAACAGGGATAAGCAAAATATATTTATTACATTACTATTTATAAGTGAAAAATTAGGAAAAGTCTAAATGCCTATAATGTTATACCATATTCACTTAATAGAATTCAGCCATTTTTTGAAAAAGTTATGCTGTAGTACAGCCACGGTTTTCAAAGTGTGTTCCCCAGGCCAGCAATATAAATATTTCTTGGAAACTTGTGAGAAATGCAAATTAGGGATCTTTACCCTAGAGCTACTATATCAGAAATTGGAATTAGAAGTTGGCATTCTTAACAAGCCTTCCAGATGATTCTGATGCTCACTGAAGTTTGGTAACTACCTGGTGGGGGCGGGGAAGGGGAAGAGGAATGTTCCTATAAATCGTAATATGAAAAAAAAAAAGCAAAATAAGACTACAAAACAATATGTAAAAATGCATGCCTGGAGGAAATACTGGTGAGATATATTTTAAAAATTAACAGCATTTACCTACAGATGGTGGATTTATAGACTGATTTTGTTTTCTTCTTAATAATTTTCTGTATTTTTCAATTTTTCTATAATGATTATGCATGATTTTTATAATTAAAAAATGCTATTTTACAAAGTTCTTGCCCTCGGAAAATTGGGCAGCAGATACGTAGGGAAATATGCTGCACAATTTCAGCGAAGAGGAAAATAGAAGGGATGGGCAGGCTTCTCCCCTGATCAGTTCTGTGGAGAGGCTTATTGTCCTGAAAGTAGAATTTGACATGTTTTGCGCTCTCTTTAGTTATAAAAGTGTCACCATGTCTGTCTTAAGTATCATCCGTCAAGGTTATCTGATGAATGGCGAGCATCAGATCTCGGACTTGATTTCTTTGGGGATTGTGATGAGGTGGTTTTCTTCTTTCTTTTCCTGTGCGGTGTCCAGAGGTTTGTTGTGCATGGGTTTGTACATTGGCTTGTGCCGGCTCCCCCACGGCAGAAGACGTCAGTTTGGGGCTTTGTCACAATCTGTACCACTAAAAAAATCTAGAGCATCTTCTGTGTTTGGGGGGATTTCATATAAAGAGCGAAACAGCGAGAGTCTTGTTGATGCCATGCCGGGATGGAAAAAGTGCTGGATAGATCAGGTGGCATGGGCCTTTTGTTACAGGACAGTGGGATGTGGGAAAAAGGACAGACCAGCTTCCTTGTAACTTGTTCCATAGCCTGGGGGCGAGTCTGTAGTATTCTCTGGGTCTCGCTTTCTTCACCTTTAAACTGAAGGAGTTGACAAGATGATCTCTGAAGTCCCTTCCAGCTCCGAATCTCTGTGCATTCATGACTAGATTCACGGAGATAGAGTGACCCATAACCAGAAGGCAGGATAATGCTCTTTGATCTGGTTCATGCAGCGTGGCTTTCTGAAAGCTCCGTGGTATTTTCAGCAGCTGAAGCATCACTTAATGGGCTTCTGTCCTGCTCTGGCACTGCAAATCTATTTTGAGTTAGTACCTGAGCAATATTCTCAATGAGAAACGGTGTTCGGCATTCAGGAGACTTTCCATAACAGCACCAAAGAGTTGGACAGACTACCGATTAAAAAAAAAAAAGGCTTTCTGAAAATGTCAAGGGAAGGTACGGCCGTGTGACACGGGTCACTGGAACATGACATGTTTATTAGAGAGGAGAGAGTGGTTCTTTGCATCAATGAGATATTTGGACTCTAACCCCGGGTGTGGCCTTGTCTAAGCATCTTATCTTTCTCAGCTTCAGTTTCCTCATTTGAAATATATCTACTCGAGCTCCTGTATTATTTTATTTCTGAGAAAAGTGTGAGTTTATGACTGAAAGAACGGCACTTTGGGCATAGAGACAGGCGTGTTGTCATATCTGAGGCAGTCCCCCAGGAAGTGGCTGTTCTAGAAAAATGGAATGATAGCCTTGGAAGAAGCCGAGTCAATCCCACTGAGGGTCTGAATCATTTCTACACTATCTAGCTTTCTCTCGATAGGAATCAGATGAACGAATGTGTTGTCTGCGGCTAGCACTTGCCAACTTTTGCTTGGGGTGAGGGAAGTGTGTGCTTAAAGTGCTGAGACAGCCCAGGTCTGGGGAAGAGATTTCTGCTTATTCTTTTCACTTCAGAACGTTTACAGTGTGCACTCCACTGTAAAGGAAGCTCGTGAAGTTTGCTTGGCATAGGCGTAACGTGAGTAATGAAGTCTTGGCTCCAGCCAGCATTCTAAAGCTGGGGTTTTGCAAAAGTTGCAAATCCCCAGAGGAAATGCTGGAGCACAGAAGGCCTGCATATCATGGATTACACTAATCCAGGCAGGAAGTGATAATGACATAGTTACACAAGCAGTGTTTTTCATGGCTAATTGGGAAGGATGGTCATTTAATTAAACTGGGGCTTTTTATGCCCAGGACAGCCCAAGAGCCTTTCCTAGACCCTCTTGCTCAGGGCATTTAAGCCCAGCTGTAAGTTCCATGACGCAGGGTCTTTATATTTTTTATTAACTTCTAATACCTAGTAGAGTTCCTGGAACGTAGCAGGTGCTAGACCTAGGCTAGAAGACTTCTAAGCATCTTATTAGCCCCATAAAATACTTTGTTTTGTACCAAGTGGAGGTGCCAAGACTTGATTCAATAAACCTGTTGTGAATGCAAAAACAAGTCAGACCTGATACACTGCATGTAAAGAACTGGATACGCTGACTGAAAAAGAAGTCAGATTGATAAAACAGAGATAAGAGAACGCTTCCATGAGTTATAAACATATCATTTAACTTTATTTTTCTTCACTCCAATAAGACAGAAAGCTGAGGTCTAGGATGTACTGTCAGGATCAAAATGCCCCTTAAATTTAAAAAGAAAATGCTTTTAAAAACTCGAAGTGAACATGATAGCTGCCTAGTATCGTAGCAGAGAATAATGTATGAGGGGTCATAAAAACGGGATTTCAGTTCCCTGGTGCTGGCACCAACCTGTAGTAAGATCCAAATTTCCTCATTTACAAAATGAAGAGCATATGTTGCAATGACTGTTTTTTCCAAACCAAAACCCATCCAGTTTCTTATGACTTGGGGCACAGGAGGCAAACTGAGAGCTATAATCTGGAAGCTACAATGTGGGAAGTTCCTGGGCATGGCGACGCTCTGCGCACCGTGAAATAGAATCGACCACCGTGCTTGTTGAATAAAGTGCAGGACATATAAATGCTGAGCAGGAGACAAGGGAATCTTAAATAAGATACCATGTAGACCCTGCCGTCGTATTTTTAGTGCCTCCATTTCTTCTCTCAGCATGGAAGTAGAAAATTCCAGTCCCTTGCAGATATTCGGAGGGTCAGCTTCACGTCATCCGTTCTCAGGCTGAAGTGACCCTGCTGCCAGTCCTCTAAGCTGCTCCCGGCCGCCCCATCTGGGGGACTCCAAGACTCCTTTGTCTGTCTTACAGAGTCAAAAAATGAATCCATTAAGAGACTGAAAAAGATCCGGGCTGTTCTGCTCAAGGCATCATACTAGGAGGGAATGAGATTTACGAGATGAGGTAATAGAAATACAAATAGAAATACGTTCTAAAGGAACTTTTCCCTTAAATGCCTGCTTCCTCTGAGATTGATTTGTGTGGGGGAGGCTGAGCAGGTTTAACTGCCCTGCCTTCCCTGCATTCCTACTGTTTCAGGTTCTAAACGTCCCCAGTCACAGGGCACCGGCATCTCCTGAGAGGTGGCCCTCCGGGAGGCTCCCCGCTCCCAGCTCTGCAGTTTCCAGCAGCTTCTTGCAGTGACATACCTACTTTTCATTGACTCTTGAGAAATTATACTAAAATGGAATAAGATTTATCCCCCAGGCAGAAATTGGGGTCACTGAGATTCATGAAAAGGTGCAGTGTCTCGGGCTATCCTGCAGCTGTTTGTCAAGCCTGGTAGAATAATTCATAGGCAAGTGTTCACGAAGGGTCACTCCTGGACGGTGCAGAGCCACCTACATGGTGTGCTCACACCCAAATTTGCATTTATAATAAATAATAGATACTGTACGAGTAAGTGCATACAGAGCTACACAGGTAATATGCATTGTTTCATTTAATCCTCCAAAGAAATCTGTAAATTAGAAGTTATGAGTCCCATGTCTCAGAAATGGGAAAACTGAGACTTGGGTTAACCAAGTTACTACAGGCCGTGAAGTTTCTAAGTATCACAGTGGGCTTCAAATCCAGGTCTTTCTGACTCGGAGTCCTTACTGTCCAAGGGAAAGAAGAGACAGAAGGCAAAAGGAAAGGTGCATTGGAGAAGAAGGAGTCAGGGGCTGCTCCTCCTGATGCAAGTAGCTCTCTGGGATCCTGTAAACAGAACTTCCCAGGGCTTTCTGGAGGCTCAGAAGACAGTCATCTCTTCTGCCTGGTTTCTTCTTGATTTAACAAGGGCCTATTGATCTCTTTCTACAGTGAAAAGGCCCTGTGGTAGCCAGAGAGACACAAAGCTTATGAAAAATATATATGCTCTTCCCTAACACTACAGGGCAGGACATGCAAGTAATTATACTAAATTCAGATACGATACCATTTTACATAAAGTGGATTGATATCCAGAGTAGAGGCAATGGGGTGGTTGGTGGTTTCTCAAGTGTGTCCTCCAGACCAGTAGGTCACCGTCACCACTACCTAGGGATTCCTTAGCAATACACGTTTCCAGGTTCCACCCTAGGGGTGGGGCCCAGCCATCTGTGTTGTGTTCCCTGACATTTGGGACACACTGGTTTAGGGGCTTGGGTGGAAATTTGGCTTGATAGGAGCTGGGGTAAGGGACTGACGGCACATCAGTCTGGATGAGTAATTAGGGGTTGGACTTCTCGGCAGGCCATTTGATGAGGTGTACATGTGAGAAAGGTCACAGCCCAACAGTGAGGTTCGGGAGGCAGCACCATCTGAACCAAAAGTGACCACAGATTTCTCTTTTTCATGCCTCCGCTGTTCTTTCCACTCAAGTTTCTATGACAACAGTTCTGGTACAATTTGTATTTATGAAAATCACATTAATTTCACTAGAGCCTTGGGGATTCCTTACAAATCAATATTCTTCACATTCATGATCATAAGAAAGAGCAGCATCCCTTTGTCCACTAGTTGATAGGAGACAGAAGGAGAGCCTGCTCCTGTGTTCGTGAGACAGACTCAACAACTCACCTCTCAGGGTTTTTTCTTTACATTTCCTGTTTCTCCTAAAGAAGACTTTATTGTCCTAACACAGCAAATCTTATTTCCTTTTCTAAAAGGCAAGGCTGAGCAGATGATGTCTTACCTACACCCCTTTACCAAACTCTATCTTTACCTGGGCATTTGCATACTACCTGTTCTAAATAAGAATTTTAATGAGACCTGGAGGGTCACTAGGGAGCAGTGCCCCAGGCGAATTCTCCACAGGGTCACCTCACTCCTGGCCATTCTACCTCAAGCCTGGTTAAAATTAAAAAATAAACCAATAAATTAACCCTTTCCAGTTCCAGCCTCCACTCAGCCAAAAGAAATCAGCTCTGATTTCAGGAATAGCCTCGTCCACCAATCACCAGAGTTTTCAGAGGCATCGGGAGTGGAGATTCGTGACAGCTCTGAACACCCTCCTAACAGCTCCTCACAAGCTGACCTTTGAGAGCGTCCACGATCACTCTGGACTTCCCCTGTGCCACGCAGGAAAACCTAGACAGATGGTCAACCTGAGCAGCATCTTGCCTTCAGAATGTGTCTCTGTGTGTGGGCCTGGTCACCCCAGGACCAACCAAACAAAGCTAGAGAAAGACACCTGGGTGGTCCACTATGTTAGGAAAACCAACACATGTCAGCAGACTATAAGAATCAGGACTCTTTCCTTTGTAAATAAACTATGATTTTTCACCAATTCTTGGCTTACATGGGACTCTGCAGCACCTCTTCACCATGTAATTCATTTCAGCAGTAACCATATCCCCTCAGACAAACATGTTTTCTGTTTAGCCTTGCCTTCTCCACAGGACTTGGAATACCTTGAGAACAGGAAATGTGATTTATATTTCTTTTGAATACTAAAAACACAGCTCTGGAAACATAATAGATAATTCTCCTTGAACTGAATGAAATCAGATGGTATACAAGAATTAGGGACTACTTCTTAAAATTTGAAATAGGTAGTTTTAGGGCAAAAAAAAAAATAACAAGAAAGAAAAAATAAAATGCAATCTTAAACTATCAGGCAGTAAATTTACAGAAATTATTACCCACAGAGGTGAGATAAACAGCAGATACGTAGTTCCCAAGCTTTTTCTTTGTTTGGATTCTTCTAACACTTTTGTGAAACACATACACCAGCCTTACATCTGTCTCTCAGTCTCCATCTATGTCAGTATTAGTTTCCTTAATGTAGAGATTGACAGGTAGATTGAAAGACCACAAGCATAGATGAGTAAAATAGCCACTGACTTGCAAACGTTGAGTTGTGTGTAGCAAAAGATAACTTAAAAGGTAGTTATTTCTAGCGATTTTCGTGCATAATGCATGAGCATGTCCTTCTTGTCAGTCAACTGACCAGTGGTGGTGGGGAGAGCCAACATTTAGCTCAGACAGAAGGCTGATGATATTTTGCCAAAGTCCCCAAAAACTTCATGATGAAAATAATTCTCCCACTGTGGCATTTGTCATTCCTCCACAGACCACCGGTGATTAGACATGGACTGATAAACATTAGATGTTTCATGAAAAAAACTTAGTGATACTGGATGAAGGTGTTTTGGAGAATTCCTTAACTTTGGACATTGAAATGGCAAGTAGGACAGTCAGCTTGTCTCTCCACCAGGTGCCACTCCTGGTCAGAAATGAGGCTTGTGCATCGGAGATCTGACTCACTCCTACATGTGTCTTTGCTTCTGGATTTTGGAAACTTCACCGTATCCTCCAAATGCCAGCCTCAAGAGACGTACAAGACACAGGATGCTTATCAACCTCTCCTTGTTGTGTCTGGCTCTCTACCACTTTCTTCCCGTGCTGAATCATGACAGTGCTGCCAGGGAAAAATAACTGCAGCCCTCTCCCCAGTGAGTGCCGTTGCTAATGCAGCGCCGAGTCTGCCCCGATGGCCCGGCTGAGACGTGGCTGGGGACTTTACAACCACTGTAATTACCGAGTCCACCCACCACTGCAAGCAAGAGCCAGAGCCAAGAGAACATCGAGTCTAGGATTCTGTTGTGTTTTGTTTTTATTGCCTCATAATATTGAAGTTCCAGCTTGGAGATGAACCATTATATAAAGAGACCTAGCTTTGCTTTCACTGGTAATTTGTTTTTCAGCCCCAACAAGGTAGGTAGAGTTTTGTTGTTGTGTTCAGTGTGAGTACTACTGGTGAACAGTTACCATTCTTAAGCTCCTCTGGTCAAACTCTTAAGGTGGTTTTCAGAAATTGGTTAATATGTCCTCAGATTACCCCTGTGAGGAAGTTGAGTGTCCTTGTTTTTCTAGATGGAAAAAATGAAGCATAGAAGACTTAGGCAATTGCCTTAGCTGTCAGGGATTGAAGTTGTCACTGGGGAACTGACTTCCTCCTGGTGTCCTGGAGGGCACTCTTGCCTTCTAGGTGAAGGCAGTAGTGTGTTCCGACCAGGGACAGCCACACAGGCTGTAAGAGCAAGCCATGCACTCAAGGACAGCATGGCTCTGAAACTACCCCCAGAGAAGCTTCTTTCCTGGCTGACAGTTAAGGCAAGTGACCTTCAGCTCGACTATGGAAAGTCCAAGTGACTAATTTAATGAACCTTTGGTGTGTGAGGGGTGGAGGGGGAGGAGGCTGCCTGGGCCAGGGGCCAGTGTGAACCATCTCCAATCCACGCAGGGGGTTGAGGCTGAGATGAGAGCAGAGGGGGTCAGAAGGAAACAGGCTCCTCTCTGTGGCTAAGGAAGACTCAGTCTGACCATGTGGACAGATGGAAGCCCTGGGTTACGGAGGCGAAGCATGTCAGCAAACCAGGAGCGTTTCCTGCCTCCAGACGGGCAGAGGGCCAATTCTTCGATGAGCTGGAAATAGGAACTCGTGGGGGGGAGTCCACATAACCCTTTCTCTCTGTGGGTTTTCCATAGTGAAGTGAAGGAGCTTGTTATGTCAGCAATCCCGAGAGCTTGTTTATGTGCTGTGTTTTCTTTTATGTTTCCTCTTGTAATACTTGATGGTACATAACCCACAGAGGCCACATTGCAGCCGTGTCTCAGACATCCATCAGCCAAGAGCCACTGTTCCAGCGGCAATCATTTTGTCCAGCTGTGTGGCTGGACACGTTTAAATCAGGAGTTAGTTCGCTGTGTCTCTGCCTCTCAGTGCACATGGTCAAGGAGAGTGGGAGGGGGCCGGGCTGGGACCCACAGTTCCTTCTCGTCCCCTTGCCCCTCTGGTCAGCATTCTTCACTGAATAGCCTCTTGTGCACAAAGCTCTGTTCTAAATGACATGGAGGTGACAGCCAAACATTGAATCAGGTTGCTCTGTTTAGCCAGAGATTTTCTTCATCTATTTTCCTATTGAATTGTTACAACCCTGTGAGGTGGGCAGTATTGGTTAGAGGAAAATGAGGCTCAGAGAGGTGCATGCGGTCTCATAATAAAAAGTATGGCCCTGCTAGAAAGGACCATTTGATGGAGTATAACCTCCAGAGGCAGGAGCTTTGTCAGCATTCCCAGGACCATTTCCTTTGTAGGGTCTACTCTGTCTACGCTCTGTCCACCCCTTCTGACTCAACTGAATACTAACCTTCGTTGGAGTTTCCAAGAGAGCCCAATAGACAGCATTCTACCTGAGTTCCAAACAATTGAGTTCCGAACAAATTTAGGAACTGAGTTCCTAAATATCCTCATTATTAATCAGAAAGGACTAAGGTGGGAGAGGCAGCCTCCTACAACTGGACTCCCAAGTAGACAGACCTCTCTACCCAGATATGGGTGCAAAGGAGAGCCTGCCTCATGACCTTGACCTCCTGGAGGAGCAGAGACTCTGCGCCAGGCCTTGCCCAGAGAGGGGAGGAGCCAGATTCAGCGCCTCTCTGGCAGAGTGGCCAGGCGCCGGGAGGCCAGAGTGTGACAGCTGTCCCAGCTTCACAGACACCTGGCGGTGCCCTCAGGAGTGAACAAGAGTCACTTCCCCTAACCCTTCCTCCAGGACATCTCACCTGACACCTGAAGAGTAGGTCAAGGTACCCTCTTTACTCCTTCACAGCTCTGTCTGCATGTTACCGTCTTGTCACACGTAATCCTGAATTACAACTTAACGTTCAGGCGTCTCTCTCCCCCAGAGGACTGCGCACTCTGCGTGCGTGTCGTGGGTTATTTCATCCTTTTATCTGCCGTGCCCGGCCCCTGGCAGCTAGTTGGTGAGAGTTTGTTGAGCTGCACTGAGGAACTAAACCTTTTTACCAACCAGTACTGAAAAGACTTTGTTGTTGGGTGGTCTCCGAAACTTCTGACATGTTTTTCTAAGTGTTCATTTACAAAGTCAGGATAAGCACTGATAAGACATTGCGCTAGAACTTTTGAAGCAAAAAACCCACACTAATATGAGATAAAAGCTGCAGAGGCAATTGGCAGCTGATTCTGTTTAGTGAAATGAACCTGTGGAATGGCGTATGAGGGGTATTTGTGTGAGCGGCCGTGTGCGTGTAGGCCGTGTGTGTGCCGTAGTAAGTGTAGGTGCTGGTTATTAATTACAAGTGTGTCGCCAGTGATGGATCCCTCCAAGGTTTAATAGGGAGCCTTTTAATTACATTTACTACTTAAAGTTTGAGTGTCAGAGCAGCAGCAGCCCCTGAAAACTTGCTAAAAATGCAAATTCTCAGACCCCACCCCATACCTATTGAATCGGAATTTTTTTCAATTAAATTTATTGGGGTGACATTGGTTAATAGGATCATATAGATTTCAAGCATACACTTCTATGATACCTGATCTGCATATTGTGTTGTGTGCCCAACATCCAAAGTTAAGATGACATAATTTTGTATAGAGAAAACCCTAAAGACCCACCAAAAAACTGTTAGAAACAATAAATAGAGGAAAGTTACAGGCTACAAAATCAATTTACAAAAATCCTCTGTTTTCTTATATAGGAACAATAAAACTTCAGAAAAATATTTAAAAAAAAAAAAACAGCCCTGTTTGTGATTGCAACCAAAAGAATAAAATACCTAGGAATAAACAAAAAATGTGAAGGACCAGTTTGCTGAAAACTAGAAAGCATTATTCAAAAAGATTGAAAAAGGCACATGAAATGGAAACATATTTCATGTTCATGAACTGAAAGAATCAACATAGTTAAAATGGCCATATGAGTCCTGACTGGTGTGGCTCAGTGGGTTGGGCGTCATCCCATAGACCAAAAGGTCTCCAGTTCAATTCCTGGTCAGAACACATGCCTGGGTTTGTGGGCCCGGTACCCTGTGGTGGGCGTGCAAGAGGCAGCCAATCGATATTTCTCTCTCACATCAATTTTTTTTATGGGATGTAGAACTTTATTTTTTTAATTAATTTATTTTTATTATATTTTATTGATTGTGCTATTACAGTTGTCCCAATTTTTATCCCTTGGCTCCCCCATCCACCCAATACCCCCCACTTCCTCAGGCAATCCCCACACTATTGGTCATGTTCATGGGTCATACGTGTAAGTTCTTTGGCTACTCCATTTCCTACACTGTACTTTACATCCCCAGGGCTATTCTGTAACTACCTATTTGTACTTCTTAATCCCCTCACCTCTTCACCCATCCCCCGAAACCTCCTTCCCATCTGGCAACCACCAAAATGTTCTCCATATCCGTGATTCTATCTCTGTTCTTGTTTGCTTAGTTTGTTGGGGTATTTTTTAGATTCAATTATTGATAGATTCATATTTTTTTCCATTTTATAGTTTATAGTTTTGATCTTCTTTTCCTTAAATAAGTCCTTGTAACATTTCATATAATAATGGTTTGGTGATGATGAACTCCTTTAGAGTTTTTTTTTTGTCTGGAAAGCACTTTATCTGCCCCTGGATTCTAAATGATAGCTTTGCTGGGTAGAGCAGTCTTGGTTATGGGTCTCTGCTTTTCATGACTTTGAATGTTTCTTGCCAATCCCTTCTAGCCTGCAGTTTCTTTTGAGAAATCAGCTGACAACCTTATGGGAATTCCTTTGTAGGTAACTAACTGCTTTTCTCTTGCTGCTTTTAAGATTCTCTCTTTATCTTTAACCTTTGGCATTTTAATTTTGATGTGTTTTGGAGTGAGCCTCTTTGCATCCATCGTGTTTGGGACTCCCTGTGCTTCCCGGACTTGCATGTCTATTTCCTTCAGCAAATTAGGGAAGTTTTCTTTCATTATTTTTTCAAAGAGATTTCCAATATCTTGCTCTTTCTCTCTCCTTCTGGCACCCCTATGATGGAAATGTTGGATCCCTTGAAGTTGTCCCAGAGGCTGCTTATATTATCCTCATTTTGGGGGGGGGGGATTCTTTTTTCTTCTTATTGTTCTGATTGGTTATTTTTTGCTTCCTTATGCTCCAAATCATTGATTTGATTCTCAGCTTCATCCACTGTTGTTTCTGTTGTTGTACTGTTGTTTCCCTATAAATTGTTCTTTATTTCAATTAGTGTATCCTTCATTTCTGACTGGATCTTTTGTATGCTGCTGAGGTCCTCACTAAGGAAGTTCTTGAGCATCCTTATAACCAGTGTTTTGGACTCTGCATCTGATAGATTGCTTATCTCCATTTCATTTAGATCTTTTTCTGGAGTTTTGATCTGCTATTTCATTCAAGCCATGTTTTTTTCTCTCCTCATTTTGGCAGCCTCCCTGTGTTTCTTTCTATGTATGAGGTAGAGCTGCTTTGACTCAGTGTCTTGGTAGTGTGGCCTAATGTAGTAAGTATAGCAGGGTCTAGTGGCACAACCTCCCCTGTCATCCAAGCTGGGTACTCAAGATATGCCTTTTGTGTGGGCTCAGTACCCATTCCTCTTGTAGTTGAGCCTTGGTGGCTGTTGGTGGATCAATGAAAGTGATTTACTCAGGCCATTCAGCTACGAGGACTGGCTATGACCACTGACCACCAACCTTTGCCCTCCGTGGAGGATCACCTGTGCAGGGGCAGGGTAATGGTGCTCTGACATGGTCTGTAGCTGTCCACTGGGTGTGCCTGCCCTGTGGTTTCCCAGGTGGTGCAGGCCGAGGTCAGCCCCCACCTGTATTTTTCCCCAGGACCAGCCTGCCTGAGCTATAAATCAATCTGAGATGGCTGCTACTTGTGCTGGGTTTGGAGATTTCCAGGCAAAGCCAAGCCGTCAGTCTAGGCTTGCTGCTGCTTGTGCCGGGCTTGGGACCCATTGAGGCCAGCTGTTGCTTGTTTGATAGAATTTAGGACCAGCCATTCATATGGAAAAGCAGCTTGGGTGAGGCGGGGTCTCTGGGGATCTTCAAGGCGGGTCAAACAGTATTAGCCAGTTTGATGGAGTCTCAGATATGGCACCAGCCTACCAGCTCTGTGGGTTAGGGTTTAGATAAGGGATAATGGCCTCTGCTTGCCTTGATGCCAGACACTTCAGTTCCTCCCTGTATATCACGGGTGCCTTTCAAGCTGCTACCCTGGTGCTGGAGCTCAGAGGGAGTGAGTCTGAGTAGGTGAATCCATGTGTGGGTTCTTTAAGAGGAACTGCTTGGTGGTCCAGCAGTTTCTTCCACCAACTTAATCCCCACTGGTTTTTGCAGCCTGAAGTTGTGGGGACTTATCTTCCTGGCACTTGAACCCTGGGCTGGGATGCCTGGTGTGGGGCTGGGACTCCTCGTTCCTGAGATATCCCTCCCAAATTTTTATCCACCACATGTGGGTGTGAAACCAGCCCATCCCACATCTGCAACACTCCTACAAATCTGGATGGCTGTGGTTTCTATAATTCCATAGTTGTCAGACTTCCATTCAGCTCAATTACTGAGGGTTCTGAGTGACTGTTGTTCTATATTTTAGTTGTAGTTTTGATGTGGTTGTGCAAAGAGGCAAGCCAAGTCTGCCTATGCCGCCATCTTGACCAGAAGTTCTGATTTTTTGCTTCCCTCTCTTTCTCCTTCTCTTGCCCTCGCTCTAAAAGTAAATAAATAAATAAAATCCTTAAAAAAATAAAATGGCCATCTTACACAAAGCAATATACAGATTTAATGCAATCCCTATCAAAATCTCAATGTCATTTTTTTTAAGCAATAGAACAAAACAAATGAATCAGCATTTCTGGGGGTATGTTCAAGAAGCAGAGACAACCCTCCAGGTGACTCGGGCATGTTAACATTTGAGAACTATTGTTGCAATGTGCCTTCTTCTCTAGTGTAGAAAGAACAGATTTGCACAGTCAAGGGAAATAATAGGAAGAGTTCACATATTTGGTGATTTGTTGTTTTAAACACTATAAATATATTATTTTCCTTATTCCTTACAACAATCCCACGTGAACTTGTCCCTATTTTAAATCTCATTTCATAGATGAGTAAACTGAGACACTCACAAGGCCATGGATAGAGTAAGGAAAGTGAGGCCCTCTCCTTGGGAGAGAAATTTAAGAGGGTGCCCCCAAAACTCAGTAATTAAAATTAATAATATTTTAATAATAGTATTTTTAATCAAAATTAATGCTAATAAAGTTATGATAACCAGAATATCAAATAAAGATCCAGCAGGCAGAATGGTTGCAATAACTTTCCAGGTTGATGCAATAATAAGAAGCAGGGTAAAGACTTGAACCCAGGTTGAATCCAGAAACCACAGGCTCAACCACTGTCCTATGGACCACCTATCAACTAATATCACTACATTTTGATGGTGCAAGGAAAGGTCCAGGCCAAGGAGCAAGCATCATTTGGATCAAAGGGATCCCTAGTTGTTCTGAACGCATTGGGACCTCATGCAGAACAGTAACAACAACAAAATCTAAAGACAGAAGCAAACTCTTTAGATGGGACCTAAATTCCATAGCTTGACTATCAACTTAAGTATGAAAGGAAGAAAATTTACAAAGCTTCCTCCTAATGTTTCTTCTGGCTGGCTCCTGCTGGGGGAATCAGTGCACAGAACTACCCTGCATTCCGGCTGTAGGAATATGATAATGAGACTCAATATAACTGCAGGGCCCTCCTTGGTCCCACCTTAGGAGAGATGGATCAAGCATTTCCCTTGCTTCCTTCCAATCTGTGAGATTCTGGCAGGCTGCTTGTCTTGAGGGCTTGTCATTGAGAGCTGGTCACCTAGAATGCCCCAACATGTTTGAGCTGCATTGTTAAAACTACATTGGTATTCTCCCAGCAAAACTCCTCTCCTTTTACCAAATCAGCATTCTGTGAACAGGATATTTATTTCTAGCTGGAAAACATTGCATGTTTCTGCTGTACCCGCCATGGTTTTTTCTTGCTTTATATAAATTGACCCTAAGGAATATTTCTAGTAAATGTGTTCGTGTGTCAAGAGACTGAAACATAGTTACAAATTTTACATGATACATTGAAGAAAAGGATCAAAGGGCTTACAGCTAGCTCCCACTTTCCCTCTCTTTAGTTGGGAAAGAAGGAAAGGATGCATTTTATACACCTAGAATACTTGCCAGCCATGGCACCTTATGATATTTAAGGTAAGTGGGAGTAACCAAGGCTAACATTTCGACATTTGCACAGAACTCCAAATAGTTGGTCACTTTCTCTGTCCACTGTATTTTTTGGTAGCTGTAATATGTAATATTTTGGAAGTTATTTCTCAGACTTGTAATTTCAACCCAATGGAAATCATTCCTTAGAAGTTACAAAATGAGGACTGAATGAGTTTGTATTTTGTTAGAGGTTGACAGCAATGTGTGCTTACTCTCTAGGGAGAGTCATTTCTAAGAAACTCCCAGGTGGTACCTGTGCTGCTGGACTATAAAACATGCTTTTAGTAGGCAGGTTCTGGAAATATGTTGTAGTGGGAGATAAAATTGGAGGGAAGCAAGCCTGGAGACAGTGAGACAAGGCTTATCGGTGGCCCAACAAAAGGTAAAAAAGTTCTGAACTAGAGAAGAGGACCATCTAGTGGAAGTTAAATTTGTAGGGCTTGACAGCTACGTGATGAAGAGTGAGGGGGTGTGGGAGCCATCGTGTATGACCCTCAGACTCCCAGACTGTGGGTGTGGCTGCTGTGAGGCTGTCCCTTCCCCAACCCCTTGTGCTGTGGTCATCCTGAACTGCTTACGGTCCTTGGAGTTGCCAGGCTATCTAACTGGGCTTGTGTTCTGTTGCTGGTCCTGAAAGAAACACTAGTATCTTTCAATTCCATCACCAGGCTAACTCCTACAGAACTCGCAGAACTCAAGTCAGGTGTTACCTCTTCCTGGAAATCTTCCTGGTACCTTCAACCACCCCATGCCCCCAGACTGACTTAGGTATCCCTCTTACGGGCTCCTGAGATATCTTGTGAGGTCTCATATCAAAGCACTGTGTAATCAGATGACATACCTCCCATTGACTCTGCTGCTTGAGAACAGGGATTATGTTGGACCGCAGTGTTCCAGCGTAGTAGAGATTCAGTCAATGTTTGATGAATGAATGCATGCGTTATCAGGAGGAGCAAAGCCTTTTTTGCTATAGCTTTGGTTTTTGTCACTGTTGGTAAGATAGCAAAGTAGAAAGGAAGTTGTGTAGATATTTAATTTAATTTAGTTTGGTACACAGTAATTTTGAGGTGCAGAATGTCCAGGTGAAGATGTTCAACAAGTAGTTAGAAATTTCAGAATACAACTTAGAAGACAATTGAGGACTGGCTACAGTGACTTGGAAGCCGCATGGATGGAAGTGACAGGAGCATGGTAGAGGATCAAATAAAGGCAGAGAAAGGGATAGAGAGACACAGGGAGAGACAAAGGGAGAGAGACAGTCAACAGAGAAATAGAGACACAAAGAATGAGACAGACAGCAGACAGGGACAGATGTAAGCTGAAGACAACTTTATCCCTCACTTTTGAAGACCTTCCTTCTGTGACGTGCAACATGATGCACATTGGTGGGTCACATGTCACAGTGTAAGGGTGATGTTAGTAAGTCCTACACTGTGAGGACTTTAGAAGCCAGCAGGAGGGACATCCTTAAGAAGTTTGAGATGCATAGGCCTAAGAATTAGGCCTATGTGTGAAGTAATCCAAAAACTGGCTTTGCATTCATGTTATACAGGCCTGTTTTATGCCTTCCTAGCTTTCTGCCTAGACAGAGTCCCATTCATCATTTTTAAATGAAGTTAAAGCTTGGTCTCAACTCTTCTGCCCTTTGGCTTCCCAGATTGCTTGGTGAGATAATCTAATGGACACACGCACATTACTATGTTCTGCTCTTCTTTTATTTTGTTTTAAATCAGGTAGTCTATGTGTATTTTAGAGTTATAATACTTTTCAGGCTAGAAGGCCATTTTCCCTTTCAAATAGGACCCCCAGCACTTCATTCAGCTCTAACTGGTGTGACTCGGTTGGTTCGATGCCCTTCCACAGAGTGAAAGGTTGCTGGTTCGATGCCCAGGTGGGCACATGCTCGGGTTGCGTGTTTAATCCGCAGTTGGGGTGTGTGCATGAGGCAACCAATGGATGTTTCTCTCTCACATCAATGTTTCTCTCCCTCTCTTTTTCCTTCCCTCCCCCTCTCTCAAAATAAATAAATAACATCTTTTAAAAGAAAAGAAAGAAAGAAATAGCAAATGCTGGGCATCCCTCAACATCATAGCATGAGTCGGCACCTACAAGGCCTTGAGAAAGAATGGTCACATCCAGGCTTTTTTCCCTTGTTGCCCAAAGCCGTGTTTTTAACAGACTCCTATTGTGTTTTCTCCATTCAGTTCACTTAGAGGGTGACATTTTGCCCTCAAATTCATATGCATAGTTGCTCTTAGCGACTTTCAGAGCTACATTCCTGAAAAAATCAGACCTTCTGTTTTATCTGAAACAACCCCCCAAAGAAAATCATCGGATCTCAATGAACAGAACAATTCTTTATGTCCATGGGAGACAGGCAGACAAAACCCAATAAAACTGAAGAAAGAAAGAGACATGGCGATGATTTGTTTTTCATAATTACTTATTCAGAAGAGAAAGGAACAGGGGGAGAAGGTTTCTTTTAACATGTCTCGACGTGACGGATGAGGTGTGCTCGTCATGTGTGTGCAGGAGCAATGAATGTGGGGCAGTCTTGTTAAAGGAGATGCTTCACGTTGGGCGGGGATATATTTCTATCTGGAAGGCTGGAGATAAACACTCGGTTTTACTCCTCATTTTAATTACGCTTAAGCCCCTCCCTATTCTTTCAGAGTGGCAGGTGATGTGACTA
Organism: Macrotus californicus; assembly: GCA_007922815.1. Taxonomy (NCBI): domain Eukaryota; kingdom Metazoa; phylum Chordata; class Mammalia; order Chiroptera; family Phyllostomidae; genus Macrotus; species Macrotus californicus. The sequence continues at coordinate 25,622 of VMDR010008000.1, forward strand.
GCATGCATCAGACCTTTCTCCTCCATGTCCTGTAGCCAAAACAATCCCCCTTTCAAGACACAGAATAGCAATACCCCAAATGCATGCTTTCCTCCTAACAATATGCCCCAAACACGTATCTGGTAGACTTGGAAATCAAACTGCAAAACACCTACATCATCTCTAAGTTAACATTCCTGCCTCCGTAACTCGGTCACACAGTTTTCTGTGGTGCGAAACTTGCTCAAGGAGAGTCCCAGCCAGAAACGAAGTGAGAGAAAGAAGAAAGGAAAGTTTTAGCTAAACTGGGTTTGTTTCTTCACTTACGTGCAAAGGATAAACAAACTTTTTCCACCTCAAATGCACAGCCTTTGTTCATGGAAGAAAGGGATCTAACAGATTCCAACTCAAGCTATAGAGACAATAAATTGGATCTGTGGTTTTAAAAAAAAAGGAACTAAAAATATAATTTTTCACATATTTGATTGAGGATTTAATGCATTCATGAATCATTTCCCAGCACTATTATGAATTCAAGGATAAATTTTTTTAAAAAAACAAGTAAGTGCAGGAAGTGTAAAAATAAGGGTATGCCATAAGCTTTTATGTCTCCTCGTTAGCATCACATGATGACCTAGGTTGTTCCCTAAGCCATGTCGGTACACAAATTAAAAATCTGGGATTTCAGGGTACCTGGGAGGTAATAGGCCACATCACTCATTTTATAGGAAAGGAAGGACAGACAAAAACATTTAGCTATATAGCAAAAATATTATCCTTTCTTCAGTCATGCATGCAATTGTTACTTATTACCATCTGTAAATTTTTTTAATTTTTTTAAAAAAATTTCTTTTTCAATTTTGCACCAACAGTGAGAGACTTTGACCCTAACTCATAGATGTATATGCTATAAATGGTTTTTGAATAAAGGAAGAATAGATAGGACATGATCCCTACCCTTAAGTAACTCAATGGTTGAACTCAAGTATTGTGACCTCCAGGGGACCACACAGCCTTTTGTTTTGAAGTAGATTGAAAATCATGCATATATTTTTGTGACCATACTGAATGTCACCATGTTTGTATGTGACAAACTGCTTTGATAGAAATCTTTCACACTTATAAATGTCCACAACTTTTATAAACCCTTAATACGTCATGATGTTATCAAGACAGTCCCTCCTATAGACTAAGTGACTGAGTCTCAGCAGGGTTAAAGTGACAAGTGAGAGGTTACACTGCTTGTGTAAGTGAAGGAAGCAGGACCCCCACCCATATCTCTTAACCCCTAGACAAGAATTCCTTCCACAATGCCAGGCCATTGAAAATGCCCAACCTTGTCATGTGCTTCTCATCTTCTCCCTGAAAACATCACAAGGCAGCAAGATGTTATCTGGCCTATCATTGTGAATATTTTAGCATTTAAATAAGGAGGAGGGATAAAGGGAGAGAAATGTTTCTGTGGAGATTTTTTTGCAGTGACAGGAGAGTTCTTGGTCTCCATCCAAAGACCTTCAGCATTTAGTGAGACTATTGTCCACAAGTTGGTGCAGGGTTAAGCACTGAGGTGGTAGCTATTTGGCTACTGTCAGTCTCCCTCAAAGTCTCCAGGGCGAAAACAGGAAGCAGGGCTTAGTACAACTGACAGAAGCAGCATTCCAGTCCTGGCTGAGCCTCAGTTTTACCATCTTTAAAATGAGGGTAATAATTCCTATTTTTCCCATCTCTCATAATGGTATCTTTGGGAATCTAGTGAGTTAATACACTGAAAATTCCTTGAAAGCCATTCATATTGCATGCCATACAAATGTAAGGGATTATTATTAACATCATTAATAAATCACAGAGATTCCATAGCACTGAGAAAACAATGGAATTAAAAGAATGCAATACACTGAAAATGTCTTAGGGCAGCCTCCACTCTAAATTACATTGACTTTTCCCCAGTGATTTTTTTGGGAATAAAAAATGAGGAAACTAATATTTATTCCACAGGGCTTGTGTCAGAAGAAAATGAATTGTCTGTGAAGGACTTAGAGTAGTACTTGGTGTGTGTGTGTGTGTGTGTGTGTGTGTGTGTGTGTGTGTGTGTGTATATATATATATATATATATATACACATATACATACACGCATATATATGTCTGTATATGTGTGTGTGTATATATATATATATATATATGTCTGGCTCCTTTTCCCAGACTTCCAGTGATGAAAACTACTTCATCAGATAGCCTGTCAGATGATCCCGAATGGGATAGCAAGTATTCTTATTATTTGTTACTATTTCTGTGATCCTCAGTTTACTCCACTTCCTATAATTCTACAACAAAAATAAAGCATTCATCAGCTAGCAAGCCAGCGCTCTCTGTCTTCTAAAGTCAGCTACAGAGGGGTTGCAGCACAAATATTTGAGGAACTATTTCATGATCTGGGGCCCTAAATCTGTGGAATCAGCTGATTAAATCCCCCCACATATTATTGAACAGAATACACTGCTACTGTTTTATTGGTCCCAACCGTCATCCTGGGCTTCCTGGATGACTTTCCCGGAACTCGATGTGTCAGCCAGCACTGTAATACAGACACCAGTTCTATCCTTCTCAAAATAAGCATTCTTCCTGACCACCTCATGAAATTTCTTCTGTGGATGCATATATTTGTTTTAAGTCTGGCAAGGCCCTCATTAATGTAAACTCAGGATCTTCCGCAGCAGTGTGCTGTAGGTGACTAGTTGCTTTACCTAGTTAGTGAAAGGCCACATCAGTTAGGCAGCAGAGCGGAGACAAGAACTCTGAGCTCTGAATGGAAAGCTCATCTCTTTCCATCCAACTTCCTGCCATGACGTTATTAGGCCCTCCTGAGCCCATCATTTCAATTGCTGTCCTGTTCCTTCTTTCTCTCCCAGCCCTCCTCAGCAAGAACTTCCAGGATGATATTTAGTCCAATTGTGCTAACATCTTCAAACACTGCAGTTAGGTGTTTGAAATAAAATGTGTAATTATGGTAGTGGAGAGCTACATCAGATTCCAAAGAAACCTCATGTTCCCCCGGCTATAATTAGAGAGCAAGGTTTGCAGCACAGATTTTCCCATGAAAGCCAGTTCAAGCGAGCCTTCTGTTCTTCCCAAGAGGTTCCTGGAGTTGGAGACTGTGATGAAGTGATTTGACATTGGTCCTCCTTCCCAGTTCCAAAGAGATTGTCCATCGTCATTCATAGAATCTAAAAGCACAAAATATGTGCAAAGAATTAATGTTAGGAGTTTCGAATAATAGTCTTCCAGATTTTTTTTTTTTGTCTCTGAACAGGGACAAATTAGAATAACGAAGGGAAGTTACAGACACCCACAGAATCCCACAGACCAACGTGTACAGAAGTACAAACTGTCTCTTAAATGACTCCAGAGCCTAAATAAGAAACCCTGGCACCTTCAGATAAAATTAGACATTGTTTTGATTAACCTTACACGTCCCTACAGCTCAAAATCCACAATAATAGGAGTAAGATTGAGATGACCACCAGCTCAGAGGTTTTCCTATTTCCTATCTGAGGAATGTCTATGTGAATCTTCTCAAAACTGTGAATTTCCCCACTGCCCTTGGAGGTTTTTCGTAATTAGCATATTTAGCTGTACCATGTTATACTGCTACAGGAAGAATCCCATTTGTCAGCAGTTTTAAGCTTTGCCAAATAAAGGCTTATTGGCAAACGGCAGTGAACACTCTGATAATGACCCAACTTTAGAAAACACACACCCTGCTGTGTTGTATTCAAGCCACAGTTCTATTGAAATGAAAAAAGAGACAATGCCTGCTTTCAGACACTGGAGATCCTTTGTATTCCAATAAAAGTCTAAATTAATGTTTTAAAAGGTTACTGCTATTTTTTCCCATTTAGCTGGCATCATTTGTAAGTCTTATTTAGACAAAGTCCTACGTTATTTTACTATTTCTTTTTGTACAAAAGTTAGTATTTGATTGTGTTAGATCATCCACTCTGGTTTTCATTAGACAAACCTGAAATACCCTATTATTAACATTAAACAAAAAAAGTTGTTTTCTTATTCTGAAACCTATTATTTTGAGGCTCCTCTGACCAGAGGAAAAGAAATCGACCTTGCAAAACCTGACAGAGAGATGCTTCAAGGGGAGCAACATCACCTCATTAAGGTTCCGTTTAGGTTGCTTTTGTATGCGGACCCTTCCTAGAACTGACAATGGCAAAGAGCAATACTTTAATTCTTTGACATTCGCAATACTTTCTTTATTACAAAAGGACTTTCAAAGTGCAAAAAATGCAAATTAGACTGTTTGCCTGTATAACATCAACATCCTGGTGAAGAGCTTCCAAGAACCTGCAATAATATGGCCCTTGGACCTAAGGGTTATAAGGTCTCACATCTCCATGTCATTGATGTGTAGCCTAATGTTTACTCAGCATAAGCCTCAGACTGAGCCATTAACAAGTGAGGAGTAGTCACAGCAGGCTAACAGAAACATGAGGTCAAGACAGCATTCACAAATCAGGGCTTCCCTAATTCTCCCACTCATTCAAATGGGCCCTGCGATTTCTCCCTCATAGATCAGAAATTCTCTAGGGCATCTCATATGGACTCTTCTTCCTGACTTATTGCTCATTCAACTTAGAAGTCAGCTCTCCAAGACACCTACCCCATACTACCAAGGAAGTTAGGTGCCCCGCCCATGCACTTGCAGACTGTTAACAGCTCTCATCACGCCGTACTGTGATCATCTCCAGACTTGTTGGTTTCCACTCTAGACTGAGAGCAGCATGATGTTAGGGACCCTATCTTTTCATTGTTGTATTTGCAGCATCCAGCCCGCTGCATGCCATATAATAGGTGTTTAATCAATGATTAATATCTCCTCAGACTAGCTTGTCTGGCTCTCCCATTGCCTTGGCCAGTTCCCTCCAGTTCTGTCACAGATTGCTGTGAGGATGGCTGGCTCCTGCCAGCGCCCAGAGAGGCAGCCCCATTGGTGATGCCAGCTGCAGTGCCAGCACTGCCATGGTGCCCACCAACAGCCACGTCCAGGTTGCCTGTGATTCACGTTGATGGTGCTCCTCCTGCCGACGCTCAGGCCTTGATGCTGATGCTGCGTTGTTTTATTTGTTTGCTTATTTTATTTCCCAGGTCTTTGCACCATTACTCTCATTTCTAGGACACTCCAGGCATAACCCTTTGGAGGTGGTAAGGGAGGCAGTCTCAGGGCCAGAGGTCATCTCAGCGTCAGCCCTTTCTCTGTGATGATGGCTCAAACTCATGTGTCTTGATTCTCATCCCTAAGACTGAGTTTTCCCTCGGGATACTCTGGCTCCTTGTTTAAATGGACCTTAGTGAGCTTTCCCTCCCCTATGTCCGTTTGCTAGATACAAATATGCCTATTTCTGAGGTTAAGCATAATGAGGCCTCTAGCTGGGGCCTCTCCTACTCAGGAGAACTGTCTGTCCTTAGGCAATTGCTTCCCTGCATTTCAGAAGAGATGTCAAGGGTCCTGGTAGGATTGCCAGATAAAATTAGGGCACTCAACTAAATCTAAATATCTGAACAACAACAAATACATTTTTGTAGTATGTTCGAAGAAGTGTTGCACTTCAGCCTCAAACCAATCACCTCCCCAGAAATGATAATGATATTGTCATGCCATTCTTTATCTCTATACCTGAGCTTATTCTAAGCCTTTGAGTATTGAATGGCCAACAATAAAAATATAAATTGTCAACAGCAGGTGAAATTAGGCCCGATGTCATAATGAATTCACTCATACTACAAAATGACAAATTCAAAATTAATTGGGTGTCCTATACTTGATTTGCTACCTCTCACAACCCTAGTCCTGAGTCAAAAGTATCAAACTGCCATTCAAAGGACAGGGACAGTGGTGTTCCCAATATTTCTCTAAAATGACAGCCCTAAGGGTGGCCCCTGATGAAACAGATGGAACCGTCTATGCGATGCCCTGAGCCCACAGGCTTACCCCAATCCAGTCTGCCTTTTGGGTTTTAGAGGAATGACAGTCCACCTAATCAGCAAGTTCTGGACGCCGGGTACATCTTCCACGTGCATCTGAAGTGGTGAAAGGCCTTTGGGAAAATACTGAACCACACTAGAGAAAAGTCTGACTTCTGGCGGCACTACTTCTGGCTGCGTCAGGCTGGAGTTGAGAAGTTCTGATTTAAAGTCAGAAAAATTCAGGGAGTGTCTTTTGCGACATTGCTCAAAGAAATCTAAGAGCCACATCTCTAGTCTCCTGCTAGCCATTCTGCCCTTGGGACTGGCTTGGATTCATCTGAGCCTGTTCATGTTGGGCAGAAGTGTGTGCTTCAGCCCCAGACTAAGTACTTCCTCAGAGGCAATAATGGTGTTTTCATCTCATCCTTTATTCCTCATCTACCTGGACTTCCATTAAGCCTTAGAAGATTGAATAACTAATGAGAAAAGTATAAATTGTCAACATTGTGGTGAAATCAGGCCAAGGCCAGAATGTGAAATGAATTAACCTGAACAGAGCAGGCTCCTGATTTTCTTCCCTCAGGCTCTGGAGTCTCAGATGAAGCATGCCAGTGTCTGGGCACTTGTAACAAAACGAGATAGAGAGGGACGAAGTCATCCAAGGAAGCAGGAAGCAATTAGCCACATAAAGAAAGTTGAACATCATCAATGATAAGTCTCTGTAGCAATTTACTCAGGTTTGGGAACTTTTTGTTCTGAAGGTTTTCAATATGTTTTCCTAGTTTTCTGCAGCTTCCTTAATTCAATAGACTTTTTTTGAAAAAAAAAAAAAAAAAGGACAGAATGATGCAGTCATTACTGCCCACATACCTACGTCTTTATTGCATCACAGAGATGAGATGTGGGTGGAAAGAGTAGGAATAGGCAACAGAGATGGACATTTCAAAGGCCTTTAATGTTTGCCTTCGCTTGAGCATTTTTGTATTATTTTGGTCTTTGTCATCATCTGCTATTGGCTTGAGAGACTGAGCTTTTGTACTGTTGTTCTGCAAGACAGCAGTAGCTGCTGACCAAAATGACCATGGGTTACAGGGGAGTTGTAGCCCAAGACGTCTGATTCTGGGCTTTCAAATTACCCTTCTCCAGGGATTGAAAGATTCTTTGTGATTTTAGATAAAGAATTGAAGATGGTTGTTAAACAATACTCTGTAGAAGAAGGTTCCAGAATCCATTCGCAAATGTGTACTGCAGGACAAGGCTGCCAAAGGCACTGCTTCTCCGGCCCTTGTCAAATCAGGAGGCCTCCCTTCTTGCGCATACGAATTCAGGACTGCCTCAGTTTGGGCTGCTAAGTGAGCTGCGGTTACTGGTCCCAGAACAGCATCACTGTGCTCCAATCAGGAAACCTCATGTGCAAAATCACATGAAGCTGCCGCTATAGCTTCAAGGTTCTATATCATGCCACCTTTTCCGCTACCAAGAAGTCTTTTCTGCTAAATCAGCAGTACCTCCAGAACCTTGCCAAAATTTGCTGTAATCCATATTAATAAATTATATGACCAATATGCTATTTATCTCAGTTCAAATTTGAAGTCTCATGTGATTGCATCTGACGTGGGACCTAAATCAAACTCGGATCACCAACTGAAAATGAATTGGAAGATTTTTGTTTTAGCTTTCTGCTTTCCACGGGAAGGGGAATTCACACTGGAAGGAAACCGAGATAGATACTCTGAGCTAAACCACCGTATAACTACATTAGACCTCACTCTTTTCCCCATTCATCTTTGACAAGTTTGAACTTTTTTTTGTTATACAGAGAATTATATATTTGGTCTAGAACATTCTTTAATAAGTGACTAATACATATCATCTATACATAAAAAAAGAATTTAACATTGTTGGAGATTTTTTATTCTCTTACATATCAAGAGAAAGGAATTGCTGTACATCCATTCAATCTGTGGGATGGTTATTGTTGGATATCACTGTCTTTTAACACAGGTGGTGAGTAATAGGCTCAATATACCTGATTTGTGTCCAAATGTGTGTACTCAGAGCTAATTTGGTCCTTAGTACCTTAAAAATAGATATGGAAAAAAAGTTTTATTAGAACCTGGTTCTGGCATATTTCCCTTTTAAGGAACTGTAAACACCAAAGACTTATCTTGGGCAACAGAAGTTGCGGAATAATTAAATAATTATTTTCAAGAGCGTTGGATGTTACTATATGAAAAAAGTGTACCCAACTACTTTTCACTTTCTTAGAAGACTGAAAAAAAAAAACATTTAAGTTTTGGAATGGGTTCTGAAATCTTCTCATCACCATTTTATGGCAGAGCACAGGAATCTTCCCCAAATGTTTGAAAAAAGCTGCAAGTATTTGGGAAAGGTAGGGAGGGAACTCGGCCATTCAAATCAAGTAGGCTAGACAAATGGAAAGTTTTCGAGAGGATTCACAAGTTCTGGGTACCAGAGAAACCCACTGACCCCTCATAGAAAGCTTCTTGGGGCTTTCCTGTACCCTGGTCCCAAGGTTCTTCTAGCTCAAGCACTTCCAAGTGAAGATTCATGATCAAACCGAACCCCCTGGTGGTTCACCCAGCAACATTATTCACCAACTCCCCCCCCCATCTTTCTCACCCTCTCCTGAACACTGGCTGACCTCTTGGGGGTAAGGAAAACAGGAAGACTGAAATAAGATCCCCCATTAGCAGCCATTAGGAGCTCAACATTCATAGCTCAGCAGCCACTGAAATAGATTTTTCATAAATTTCCTGAGTAGCCTTGTGGAACAGAAGATAAAGAGCAGTTATTTTGCTCTGTCTTTTACAGATGGCATAAATAACTTCCTTTGGCCACACAGCTTTAGAGCTAGAAACGGAACAAAGATCTCCCAAGTCCAGGGACAGTAACATGAGCCCAGGTGGCTGCCTGGAAATTAGCACTTGAAGAGGATGACTAAGGAGTAGGTTTCAGGGATAAAGTGAACCAATATGGGTATCAGCATGGCACACAGTGACGTGTATTTGTCTTCATGCTTCTGTATTCCATTTTGCCTCACTTCACCGTTTTTTAGTGTTCCTCCTTTGATGACAACAGAAGGAGCTTAAGTCACACAAAAAGAAGAATCCTGTGTTTTTATTAGACTAAATGTATGAAGAACTTCTTTTGAACCTAGCGCCTCCAAGTTGGTAACATTTACCACAGCCATTTCCTAATTACTCCGTTCAAAATAGAAATGACAGAGGCCAAAGAGCAGTTCTGTGGACACCGTTTTGCTGGATCCAGGAATGCCGTGGAGAAAATCGTGAAAATTGTGCGAGGGGGGCTCTTGCATGCAAAGAGATTGCCTTTTGATATGATTACACATAAAAAAGATAGTTAAAAAAATTGAAGGAACCAAGTATTAAAGGCCAATATATTTAGTAATTTTCGGGTTTAACCCAACCCTAATTTTCTCATAATAACACACACTAGCCAGCTGATGAATATTAACCATGAACACCCATACAGTCTCCTTCCCTCCCTCCCTCTCTCCCTCCCTCCCTCCCTCTCTCCCTCTCTTTCAGAACTCAGACACACACACACACACATTGTGCGTGTAGTATATTAAAATAGAGATTGAATGGCCAGTGTGTTTGTGGACTGTACAATACTTGTTATTCTTCTTCTGAGAGGCAAGAAACAAAGGAATTCCACAGCTTAGATCATGTGAGGGAACTCTTTCTGGCTCCCAGTAAACGTGTCGTCCAGCTCTCAGAATGCAGTTTAAAGTAAACTGAGACTCTTATCCAAAGTCTTTGCTGAGAAAACAAAGGAATTAAGTTTTCCCTAAAGATTTTCTTAAACCAGTCAGATTTGTTTCTTTTGATTCCGGCGTATTAAAAGACAGCAAGAGAAATTTAGTCTTGGGAATTACTATTTTAAACAAAAGCCAAAAACAGTGGTGTCTATTTTTAAAGCTCCTCATTCCTCTCCAGTAACCAAGTGCGAGGTCATTTGAATTCTTTTGCCAGAGAATGTAGTTAACTTGATTGCCCTGTACAATTCAGTAGTCCGTCCTTTTTACCTGATTTCTGTGATTTTAAGTGCATACAACATTTCCTTTTCTTTTAAGCTGGTTTCCACTTACAATATTCCATGTATCTGAGATCTGCACGGTGGCCTGCCTGAACTCATGGAAAATTGACCACGCTGAAAGAGAATGGCTGTAGTTAAGCTTCCCTGATGGCACTTTTTAGAAACAACAGTGGAAAAAATAACAGGGCACTAGTCAGATGTGATTTTTGGCAGACTCTTCACTCAAGCTGCTCAGGGTATCCCCAGAAATTTTCAACACTCAAAGGTATTCCGAGCGCAGTAAATTATGCAAGATACAATTATTTTAATGTGCACCCTATTGATTTAGTTCTGTGCAAGTTTTTAGTAACATGAATTTCGATCTAAGTAAAAGGTCAGCTTTGAAGTAAGTATAAAGTTATTTACAGGAAATGAAGCTGAAAGTGGGCTTTCATTCATTCTGAAATGTCTCTATTATTTAGGAGAAAATGAACTGTGTCATCAGTGAAAAGCAAAACAGATGCCTACCTTCTTATATGAAAGTTAAATAAATACCTACCGTATGTGAAGTATGCTATTAAACTCTGAAACTGGAAATACACCAAAGGCTTTTCCCCAAGTTTGGATGTGAAAATAGGAAATAAACAAGTGTGAATTGAGGTTCTCAGTAAATACACACGTAGTAGTTGTTGTCTGGGGGGGGGGGCTATGTAAGACTCCCAAGATGAGATCATCACGGTTGGGTGTTTTTTTTCCCCAATATGGGATACTAACTAGACATTTGTGATAACTCCCTAATCAACATCTTTAAATATATAATTTTTGTCAGTTGTTATCGAAGTTGGCTTCAACTCATGCTTATTTATGTAAGTGTGCATTATTACTGTGCACATGTAACTAGATCTGACAGAGGGAAGTGGCAAGCTGAAGCAATTATGGGGCTCATCCTGCAGGGGAAAGAGGAAGAGGAGAAGCCTGATGGTGTGGAAAAGGAAAATATAGGGAATTGTAACTTTATGTGTAAGTTTATGTGGTAGATTTACACTTAGGTACAGCTGGGACTTCCTCAAATGGTATGTCTACTTATGTCTTAGACTCCATCCTACTCTAGGTCTATTTGTCAAATAGAAAAGTGATTTCTAGATGTGCTTAGATGGTCATATCTAGGGAGTTCACTGGCACTTTAGTGCAGGACTACTTGGTTCCATGTTGGATCCTCACCTAGTAGGTTTGTTATCAAAGTTCAGTTCAATAGTAATGTAGTTCAACAAATATCTACCAAGTACCTACTGTGTCCTGGGCTCTTAGCTAGGTACAGGGCGTTCACAGTTCATTTCAATATAAACTATAAGCTATTAAAATGATCTCCTGGTCTGATGCCTAAAGTAAAAACAACAAGGTAAAATGCAATACAAGATCTCTGCCTTACACAGTCCTTGCCTTACACCAGAGTTTCCTGAGATCAGGTGAGCATGGTAGGGTTAATTTGGCCAAGAGACCAGAGGCAGGTGATTCTGTAAGGTCCTGTGGCAAAGGAAGGCAAGGAAGATGCTTCCCCCAGGGTTGAACATTCAAGTGTTAGGATTAGGAACATTTGGTTTACAAGGCACGCATCCTTCATTCCTTCTTTCCCAAACCCCAGCCCTGGACACCACAGAAAGACAGCCACGCTGTTGAAGGGATGGGCGCTCTGATTCAGAGGTGCCTGTCACCGTCAGGAATTAAGAGCACCACCCTAAGCAGTGAGCTAGAAGACTTGCTCCTCCAGATGTAGAAAAGAACATGCCAATTCTCATTTAGGGAATAAAACTATAAACTGTAAGAAAAGTTGACCTCTACTTTAAGTAAGTATTCACCGACTTTTCTAACTCTAGTACAAAAATACATAAAATCGTTACTAAATCTCAAAAACATTTTAAAAACAACAATAAACCCTGGGTTACAACCTCACTTCTGCCGCCTACTAGCTGAGAGCACTTGAGAAACTTATTGAACATCTCTATGTATCAGTTTCCTCTCCTGTAAAGGTGTGGTTGCAGTAAGATCTATCTGATAGGCTGGATGTGAGGATGATATGAGATCATGTATATAAATTTTTGGTGCAATACTTGGTATTGGGTTAATTAAGTTTTAGTAAATGCCACCTGTTGTTATTGTCCCTATTTCTGCAATCACTGGGCCACCTGATGGGCTGCAGAAGTCATGGATCAAATGTCCTGTACATGCCTGAAACTCAGAAGGAACCTTTGCTATTTATTCTACTACATGATATAGTGGCAAATGAGGAAATAACCATCAGTGGTATTTGTGACTTTCCATGGAAACCATTTCTATTTGCCCCTCTTTGCTGGAGAAAAGAAATTAAGGCAGCAATGGCTGAATTAGTTGGAACATGCCATTCACTTTTTACCACAATGTGGTAAGAATTAGGAATATCATAAAATTTCTATGTATCAAGCAATTGGAGATGTCAAATGGAAATTTGCAGGAAAGGATAGACCAATTTGTAGATAGCAAAACTTTGTTGACTCACTTTT